>PVJH01008341.1:0-86025 GCA_004026705.1 Nesogale talazaci
CTGCACTCACTGACCTGTGACTTTGTGAGTCGGAAGAAGACTTTATAGACTGATTTTGGGTATATGGGTTAATATCGGACTTATGACTTTGAACTGGACTGGGCTGGGATGTTTTCTCCATCTCCCATTCCTTTTGTATATAAACCCTATCCTTATATCAATATGCATGTCCTTGAATTTGTTCCTCTAGTCTACCCGGACTAACACAAAGATAAAACAAAACTCCAACAGCACTGACAAAACAAAACAATGGAAAAGCTCAATAAGAAAGCAGATCATATTAATAACAGAAACAGCTTTAAAATGGGTCAAGAGGGGGATCAAATGACCTAAATACATCTGCCATAATCCACTTTACAATGCTGTCTTATAGCAACATTATTCAAATTCTTCTATTGTAATCAGAAGGAATTCACCAGAAACTTGATCAATACAGGAAATTTGCAAATGAAATTTGGGGTTTTACTGTCACCCATCACCTACCAAGTTTAGAATTTAAACTCGGATATGAGTATTTGCTGTATATTTCTATTTTACTATTTCCAACTCTAGGATCACACAGGCTGGTGGGCTTCCTCCTGGTGCACTTAGCTGATGCTTCACTTGGATGTCTGCTTGTTCTAAGACAAGTTTCTAGGATCCTGACACAATTCTTTCTGACAGAGAGGCACCATCTGGTTTCTTCACTGATATTTGTGACAGCACCCTTATCTTTCATACACTCTTCACGAAGGTACTAAATAGGGCTATACCATAAAAGCTAATTGTTCTTAGATTGCAGCTGTAATTAAGTTCAAGTCTAAACCCCTTTCATATATCTGTGATTTATATATGTCTCTGATACACATTAGAGACATAATTCTTTTATTACAGAGATCAATATAAATCATCCCCCTGGGTGTAAGTTTTTTTCTATTGAGAGTGTCAATATTTAGCAAATTGCACACAATCTAAAACACTTCTGATAAAGGAAGTTATTAATGAGTGTGCCAATTTTATAATCCAAGATACACAGATTATTGACTTGTACAGATTAAAACTGTAAGTGACTGGACATAACCCTCAATAACAATGGGGGCTAGTGATAGGGCAAAACTGTTAATAACACTCATTCCCAGAAGCAGAATCATGCAAACTATCATAATATAGGCCATAATAAAGCAATAGGGGCTGAGCCCCGGTGGCGTAGTGGTTGTGCGTGGGACTGTGGCGCACTGGGATGGAGGTTCAATTCCAGCTCACAGGAGCAAAGGCTGGGCCTCCTACTCCTACCACCAGAGGGTAGTGATGCCTAAAAATATTAAAAATAATAATTTAAAAAAAGAACGCCATAGGAGCATTCAAATAGTATATATGTGGGGGTGCTGGGCCACCATTCCGAGGGACCCTCCAAGTTGTAACAACCACAAATTCCAACCTTGTGACAGCAGACAACTGCTTCCTTTCGCAGTAACATGTTACTGACTTTCTGTCTTCTGAATATGTTGACTGTGGTGCTAGAGAAGTCCCCAAATGAACAGTGGGTTTGTCTTTCGCTGCCCTTGCAGCTCGAGCCTCACACAGTGGACTTTCGATTGTGAGGGCTGTGATGAGTCAGAGTTGATTTAATGGCAATGAGAGACAGAGATCATTAGACAAAAATGAAAGATATCACATGGTTTTTGAGAACTGGCTCATTTCTTACAGATGCCCCCATTTAGTATTGCTAATGTGTATTGCTTTAAAATTTCATTTGTCAGAAACCAATATCGATATGATTTTATTTTCATTATTTTCATTATTTCATGTTGACATGGTACATCTTTCTACATTCCTTCTTTCATCTCTATATTTATACTTAAAATGGGCTCTGTACAAAGCATATATTTGTCCTTTTTTTTTAATCCACGGTAACATTCTGTGTCTTTTATTTGGTGTTCTTCCTGTAGCTCCTATGTTGTTGTTGTTGTTGCTGTTTTTAGGTGCCCTGAAATCAGTTCAATTCATCGCTTTAGTTTAATATGTATTGTATGTGTATTTTCTGGTTCTTATTTTTTATTGTTTCTTCCTTTATTTTTTCATCTGCTTCTCATCTATTGTCTCGTACTTTAGTTGAATACTTTATATGATTTTATTTTCTCTTACCCCTTGACAAAACAGTCTTTAGACTTAATTTTTTTTTCAGTCATTGCATTTAAATCAAATCTAGCCTGTAGCCTTCAATGGATTCCAATTCATAGTGGCCTATGACTAATAACATTCCCATGGCTATAATCGCTATGGAAACACACTTGCATTTTCTCTTACAGATTACTGTATCAGAACTCCCTCTTTTGGTTAACCACCAATCACCTGTGACCACTGCATCACGAGAGAATCTTAATAGTTATCCCTGAACTTGATGTATATATACATACATATAATACATATATAATACATATAATTTAATATAAATCAACATGAAATAATATTATATCATTTTTTGAAATAATATTATATCATTTTTATTAGTACTAAGTAGGCATACATTTTAAAAGAGTATAATCAATTATTCCCTTTCATTCCTTTATAAATTATTCTCATTTCTTTCCACATAACCACTAAATATGTCTATTCCTATCATTATTTTAAATTATCTGATTTTTATCAGATAGAATAAAAATATGAAAAATAAAGTTCTTATTTTACTTTCATATATAATGAGGCTGTATTGAATACAATCTTTGATAGGAAAGCAGAAACAATTCATAGCAAAGAAATTCTAATTATCTAAGAAAGTGGTTCTCAACCTTTGGGTCACGATGCCTTTGGGGTTGAACGACTCCTTCAGAGGAGTCGCCCAATTCATAACAGTAGCAAAATTACATTTATGAAAAAGCAACAAAAATAATTTTATGGTTGGAGATCCCCACAACAGGAGGAACTGTATTAAAGGGTCACTACATTAGGAATGTTGAAAGCCACTGATCTAAGCAATATTCACTTTATTCTATCCCAGAAAATTAAGTATAAAATGTCCTTTTAATAAGTTACTTCCAGAAAACACTCACAAACCAAGCAAAATATTTACTCAACATTTATTTATATTTATTATAATAGTGTCTATTTAGCTTTCAATTGTCATCTTAGTTTTCAATTAAGCTGCAGTGCAAGGAACTGCCAAAGTGGTTTATGTTTACTTCAGTGGGGTGTGTACATAGTTCAGCTCTGCTCCAAAAGGAATGGCTAAAAGTATAATGATTGGGAATTAATGTAGGACTCTGGAAACCTTATTAAAGTGTTATTTTTATCTCTCGCTGTGTTAGGACATTGACTCAGATATATTTTAATTTCTAGAGAGACTGATTCAATATAACGTAAAAGAGATTATTTAAACATCTGTAAACTTCATTCCATATATAGAACTCAATGGCCCTGTGTTGATTAGAAATGTGATTTTGAAGTGATAATTGATAGCCTGATGCTGGGATTCTAAGTTACATCCAAGAATCACATTAGCTGTAGAAATATATTGATTTATTTTGGAAGATTTTTTACTTTGATCTATTACATAGATAGAAAATATCACAATGCTGTTTATGCATACTTTAACTATGAAGTGCCAGTCTGAAGGAAAATGTGCTGTCATTTCAATATTTTAATCAGTCTATATTGAAATTGTAACATTTGTATAATATGAAAGACAAATATGTGCATAAACAAATATGGTACAGAAAGCTGATGGTACCAGCTATCAAAAGATAAAGTAACTGTGGTTTTAGGGCTTGAAGGCAAACAAGTGACCATCTAGTTCACCAACAACAAAGTCCACATGGAAGAAGCACACCAGCCTGTGTGATCAGGAGGTGTCAAAGGAATCAGGTATCAAGCATCAAGAAACAAAAATCACATCATTGAGAATAAGGGAGTGTGCAGAGTGGGACCCAATGCCCATTTATGGACACCTAGACATCCCCTTACAGAGGGGTCACAGAGAGCAGACAAGTCAGTCATGATGCAATGTAGCAGAGATGAAATATACAACTCTGCTCCAGTTCTTGAAGACTTCCTCTCCCCAACTATCAGATTCCTAACTCTGCCTTTTAAATCTGACAGGACTGGAAGAGGTACACTACTATAGGCAGGAACTATTAACACAGGGAACCCAGGTCAGATGAACCCCTCAGGACCGGTTGTGAGAGTGGTGATACCAGGAGAGGGAAGGGAAGGTGGGATAGAAAGGGGGAAATGAGTGCAACGATATATATAAATATTTATATATTATATATATATATAAATATATATATATTTATATATTCCTCTCTGGAGGATTAACAGGGGAGGAGTAGGTGAAGGGAGATATCAGGTAGTATAAGATAGGGCAAAATAATAATAATTTATAAATTATCAAGCATTCATGGGGGAAAATAAGCTGAGGTCAAGGAATCAATTAGAAAGCAAATGTTTTGATAAGAAGGATGGCAGCAGGGGTATAGTATACAAATGTGCTTGAAACAATGTATGTATGTATGCAGGGATGGATGGATTGTGATATGCATTTTATGAGCCCCCAATAAAATGATTTTCTCTTCCCCACTGATAAAATGAGTTACAATAAAAAATTGTGCTCTCTTTGGCAGCACATAGAGTAAAATTGGAACAACAGAGAAGATTAAGATGGCCCCTGCACAAGGATGACATTCAAATTCGTGAAGTGTTCCATATTTTTTAATTGAAAAACTAGTATAGCATATAACCACTGGAGACATCTAACCTTAGTTTTGAAATTAATAAAGAATGTTGGAATAATGGAAACAGCCTGTCTCTAATTTATTCAGTATATGGTCTGTAGGAAATAAGAAAAATGATATGTGAGATCATCAGTGATAAAGTGGACCAGCATTTATTAACAAATAAACATATCACTAACTTCTTGAGTTCCTTTTAGGATAATTTAGAGTCTGCCTAGAATAATTTTTGAAATAATTGTTGAATTAACTTATGAGAACTTCTTATTATCTCTAGTTCTCCTTTTCCTTCTTTATTTTTATTTTATTTCACTACAACAAATAATGTTTTAATTCTTTTTTAGCAAGGAAGCATGTGGTTAGCCTCTTGTTTTCACGGTGCTTACAATCTTCTTGGAAAGTAAGAATGTTTACAAAAAGAGAAGAAGGGAATAAAGAGGTAAATAAAGAGGTAAATAAAATAAAGAAGTATTGAACAAAATAGTTGTACAAATTAGCTAAACTGAGATGAATATAGAATAGACATTTATAAGCTTATGTCACTGGAAATCAAGAAGGTATTTTAAGTCAACCATTTACCATATATATAGAAAAAAATCTAAGGTAAATATATGTTTTCCTCCTGTGTTGAGAAGCATACAAATACATAAAAACAGTTACTCAAATGAGATAGTGAGGCATTACTGAGTACAGATGAGATATTGTTATAAGTAGAAATTTGGAATTATTGTAAAAGTTATACATACCAGTTTATCTTGAGCACTCTTTTGCACACACTGTTTATACTTTTACAATAAATTAATTTAAATTGAAAAGAAACTAGCTAAAGAAGATGGGTAGATCAAGTCTTCCTTTTCCTTGATGGAACCATTTTAAAGATTACTTGTGCGGAATCTCTCATTTGGGAAGATCTCTTCTGGCAGGAGTGTGTGATATATTTTAATATGACCAGAATACAACTGAGAAGATTTTTGGAAGAGATAAATATGTCTAGCTAATTTAAACTAGTAGCAGTAGGAATGGAAACAAGGAAGAAATGTTGTCACATTAAAAACTAATTTACTGGGCTGAGCCCCAGTGGCAGAGTGGTTGTACGCAGGACTGTGGCCCACTGGGCTGGAGGTTCAATTCCAGCTCACAGGAGCAAAGTTTGGGCCTCCTACTCCCACCACCAGAGGGCGGTGATGCCTAAAAATAACAACAACAACAAACGAATTAACTGTACAAAATGATCAAATGGGCAGAAAAGGAATCATAAAGAAGAGTTCCAGGATTGTTAACATAGAAACATGCAAAATGATAAATCTAGTAACTTATTGGCTTTAGCATTTTATTTATCTGCCTTGATGATATATCCATGTGACAAACATCTTGATATATTTGATTATTGCATTAAGCTGAGTTCTCAATAGAAACAAAACCAGTGACACTAATATATGTATAATAAAAAACATTATATCCCGGAAGGATTCTATATCAAGAAGGTGTCCCAACCCAGCACAACTCAGGTCCGAGTGTAAGATGCTAATGAGAGCCCTCATAAGGGGACAATGAAAATGAAAGAGGAAGCAGGAAGCAGAAAGATAACAGACCCGTGGTGCAGACTCCTGAGAATCTAGGGTCTGTGGGAGCAAGAAAGGGGATGAAATATCCCAGGAAGGCTCACGTGGAACATTTTTTGTATATATTTGAACTAGAGAAGTGTGGTAAATTTGGAAATAATCGAAGTGGAAGTCTACAGGGGGTATGTAGCCTTGAAGGAAGAACAGTTCAGAAGCACAGGAATGAAAAGTATGAGTTGTGCGGTACAATATAAAACACTGTTTAAGGGTTCTATAGAAAAAAGATGGAAAGAGGGAAGAATAAAACTGGCAGCCCGTGATGGGTGTGACTCAGAGGCATTTTTTAGAAGATGCTCGCAATGCCCCACCACTTAGGGACACTTGCAGTGATGAAAATTGAGCAAAGGTTTGCAGTAAAGTTATCTCACTTTAAGTGCAGTACTGAAGAGAGAACTTACACTGTGAGCACGAAGCAATTAGAAAATGAAGATAGACTAAACATGGAGTGTTATGTCCATTTTTTGGTGGGAGAAAAACACTCAAATTAGGAAGTCTGTTGGTATTAGAAATACAAATACTCTATGTTTGTAATACATTTCTAGCTTTCAGAAAAAAATATCTTATTTATAACTAACCTACAAATGATGAACAAAATAAACCAGAATCAAAATGATTTCAAATGACTCCTTAGATAAAATGTATCGAGGTTCGGTAACTTATTTTTATGTCAAGAACGATTAATATACAGGTTGCAATTTCTTGAAATTCAATTGGTGACAAAGTACACAATGGACAATTCAAAGAGAAACTACTCAGAGAAAAACTGCCTTGAGTTCAGTTATAACCTCTAGAGAGGGACTACCAGATCTTTAAAGATGAGAGGAAGATACCACTGGGATTAGGGCATTTTCCACTAGAGAATGTTGTTAATGATAAAATAAAAATTCCATGTGCTTGTGTGATAAACATACTATACCTTGCTAGTTCCTATCTCAACCTACACTGGTGGCTTTAATTTGTAAAAAACAGGGTAATCATTTAAAAAGTTTTCAAAAATTATTTCAGACACTGTCTGCCCCTTTTATTTCTTTATTTTTTGAAGTATAAGAATACTTTAATAAAAACAAAAGTTATATTTTCCTCAATAGATTCATTTTTAATAAAAGAAAAGTGCAAATAAAAAGAAAATATCACCTCTGAAAGAGATTGTAGCTAACAAGTATTTTTTTTTAATGAATCCTTTTATTGGGGCCTCATACAACTCCCATCACAATCCATACAAACATCAATTATATGCAGGCCACATTTACACACTTATGCCATCATCACTTTCAAAACATCCTCCCTCCATCCAGGCCCCCAGTATCAGCTCCCTATATTTCCATTCCTTCTCCCTTCCCCCATGACCCCTTAGTAATTTACAAATTGTTACTATTTTCATACTGCATGCTGTCCAATGTGTCCCAATACTCACTTCCCTGTTGCCCATGTCCCAGAGAGGAGGCTCCATGTATATCCTTGAAATTGGTTCTCCCTTTCTATTCCTCCATCCCTCCACCCTCCTGGTATTACCACTCCTATTACTAGTCTTGAGGGAACGTCACTGTATATTTCCTGGTCTATCTTGACTTACGTGGTAGAATTGTGATCATGATAGTGGGTGGGAGGCAGTATTTGAGAACTAGGAAGTTTGCATATTTCATTGCTACTAACTTGTATCTTAACTGATTCATCTCCTCCTTGCAACCCCTCTGCAAGAGGATGTCACTTCACCTATTGATGAACTTTGTGTCCCCAATCTGTACCCCCTTCATCAATAATGATACAATTTTAGCTCTTTGATGCATGACACCAGATCCCTTCACCACCTCGTGATAACACAGGCTGGTGTGCTTCTTCTATGTGAGCTTTGTTGCTTCTGAGCTGAATGGCTGCTTGTTTACTCAAGCCTTTAAGACCCCAGATACTATATCTTTTGATAGCCGGGCACCACCCACTTTCTTCACCACATTAGCTTATGCACACATTTTTCCTCAGCGATCATATCAGGAAAGTGAGCATGCAATGTTATGCTTTTTAGTTCTTGAAGCCTGATATCTAATCCCTTTGATACCTCATGATCCCACAAGTTGGTGTGCTTCTTCCATGTGGGCTTTGTTGCTTCTGAGCTAGATGGCTGCTAGTTTACTTTCAAGCCTTTAAGACTCCAGACGCTACCTCTTTTGGTAGCCCGGCACCATGAGCTTTCTTCACCACCTTTGTTTATGCACACCTTTGTCTTCAGTGATCGTGTCAGAAAGGTGAGCATCTTGGAATACCAATTTAATAGAACAAAGTGTTCTTGCACCAAGAAAGTACTTGAGTGGAGGTCCAATGTCCATCTGCTGTCCTACTACTAACCCTATAAGTATGCATGCTAATCTCTTTCCCTATCATCACTTATAAATGTATGCACCTAAGTATATACCTGTATTTGAACCTCTAGAAATGCCCATTATCCCCTAGTTCCTTCCTCTATTTCCATTTGCTTTCCTCGTGTCCCACTATCATGCTCAATCTCCATTTGGGTTTCAATATTTTCTCTCTGTTACATTGATCTTAATAAATCCCTATCAGACTTCTCTCACCCACCTTGTCACTGATTTTTTTATCAGCTGTTATTCTCTTTTTCCTGGGCTGGTCATCTCCTTTCCCCCACTTCCTCCTATCCCATGTCCCCTACCCCATAACCATCAGTCCTTTTGTTTTTACCTCCAGATTCTGTCCAGCCTATCTTGTCTAGATAGACCTGCAGAGGTAACAATATGTATAAAAAAGGCCTCCTAAAATGAAACAACTGAAGCAAATAAAACAATGATAACAACAGCAAGAAAACCCCTCAATGCACTATACATACTTATAAAAGAATAGTAAAAATAGTAACAATATAAAAACCTGTATATAGTTCAAGGTCTATAGTTGATCTCCAGGAGTGTCCCCTGGTTGAGTCGGATGGAGTGCCATACCTTGGCCCCAAAGTATATCTTTAGCACTCCATCTGGAACTCCATGCTCTGTTGTGCACTTAGTGCTTTGCAATAGTGTGGTTGTGTCTGACAGGGTATAATCTTGACCCCATTTCTTCATCCTGGCCCCAATAGGCCTTGGGTCAGCGAGGATAGCCATATTTCATAGTGGGGCCAGCCATATAGTCCTCTTTGCGCAGTAGTTGTTCTGAGTGGGGATATCATCCTGAAGGTTCGGTGGGCCAGGATGCACGTCATTCTCTCTTCCTCCATTTTCATTTGTTCTCATGTGTTCTGGTCAGGCATATCTCACTCGTGAAGCCTCAGATTCAGTGCTGACTGATCTCCAAGGCAAACTCCTCTGGTGGAGAGGGGGCTGCCCCTATAGTTGGGATTGGGATTGTGTTCTCAGGTCTCTCCACTTGTTCTCCACTCCATGCTGTCATATTGCATTCACATTCTGGGTCTCCGGATTTAGAGAAACTAAATCTGATGCAAGAAGACCTGCTGGATCTAACAGCAGTCATAAAAAATTCAGAGATTGATCAACCACTGAAAGAAATCTTCAAGATGTTACTAACATGTATCAGACCTTCAGCGACGCATTAACGAAGAAAGAAGAATTGGTACATGAGATAAAGGCCACACACCAAAGGGAAATCCAAGAACTAAGGAGTGAGCTAACAAAAACTAACAGTAAGCTCTCAGATTTTGCCCAGAGAATGGAGGAGGCAGAGAATAGGACAAGTGACCTAGGGGACTCGCAAGTATACTTTAATAAATGGAAGGAAAAAAAAATCTAACAAGTCTATGAGAGAAGCATAGGAAAATATTAGAAGCCTGGCTGATACTATGAAAAGAAACAACATTAGAATGATCAGTCTGCGGCTGACCCCTGGGGCTGACCCCTGGGGCGTAAGTGGTTGAGTACAAGACTGCGGCCCACGGGCTTGGCAGTTCAAATCCAGCAGCAGCAAGGCTGGGTAGCTCCCACGACCATCAGAGGACAGTGATACCTAAAACTAGAATTATCAGTCTGCCAGAGGATGAGGCATCAAGGAAATCAACATCCAAAATAGTGAGGGAATGCTTAGAGGAAAATTTTCCTCACTTTATGAATGAAAACCAGAGAACCATGCAGGAGGCCGAAAGAACACAAGCCAGACTAAACCCCAAGAACAAAGCACCAAGACATATAGTTGTTAAACTGTCCAATTATGAGGAAAAAGAGAAAATTTTGAGAACAGCTAGGGGAAAAATGGGCAATCACATACAAAGGCAAACAGATAAGAATATGCTCGGACCTATCAATGGAAACGATGAAGAAGAGGAGAGAGTGGAGCAGCATATTCCAAAAATTGCAGGAACATGATGCAAACCCAAGAATACTCTATCCAGCCAAATTATCTATCAAAATTGATGGAGAAGTAAGAGTCTTTCCAGACAAAGAAACTCTCAGAGAATATGTTAAAAATAAAGTTTTAAATGGTGTCTTGTACATTCACTGTCACCTACCATCATTAATGGAAAGTATAGATCACATTTCACCTATTTTGGTCAGAAGTTTTACTAGAAAGAAATGGCACTGGACCTCCTCCCCTGGCTACACAAAGGGGATGGAGATTCCGCCTTTCACATCTGCCCTCCGGATTCCTCTGAGGCAGGGTTCAGACATGCTTCCACCCTCTGACTTCCTTTGCCTACTCTGATGCCAACCATCCCTTTCGAAACATTCCTTGTTTCTGTTGGATTCAAGAATCGCTTTCAAATTCCAGACAGAATTCACAAACAATGCTCACAATAATGGAAGTTTATGTGGGAGATTGACAATAACTCTCTCTTGAAGCTGTCATTTCCAGCATAACAATGTCACCGGGCAGCTTGCCCGATCTTCTGTCATTCATGTTCAATGAGTCAGATCAATTCTTGGCATGTTCTCAAAATTTAGGTGGACTATACTGAAGGGCTCATTTTGCCACCTGTGGACTTCTTTTAATTTTCTTTCATTTCAAATTCCACGTGACTCTTCCCCAAGGAATACCTGGTTTCATTTTCAACGATGATATTGAGCTTCTCCATGGTATTATTCCACAGATGCAGTCAGCTTGATACCTGTGTGATATATCTGGAAATGACCCTGTGTATAGTTGTGTCTTGTGTTGCTGGAAACCGGTATTTGCTATAAAGAACTCATCAGTTTGTGGAATTGTATTATGTAATCTCCTGCTTAGTTTTTATCCTCTAGACCATATATCCCAAACTATTTTTTCTTCCTCTTTGTTTCCAACTTTTACATTCTAATTGCTCATAATTATCAAGTCCCCTTTCTTGGACATGTATTTAATTTCAAGATACTGATGTTGGTCAATTTCTTCAATTTTTATTGTTAGATTTAATGGTTTGTACTTAATTTGAATAAAAATTGTGGTGATTGGATTTCTTTGTAGGCAGATAGATATTCTCTCCAAGAGAGCATTGTACTTCAAAATACATTTTGAAATGCCCTTTTTGAGAATGAACGTGATGTCATTTCTTTTGAGCATGTCAGTAGGGGCATAATAACCACATGATTGATAAAAAGTGGCGAAGACCAGACAATTTCAGCTCACTAATGCTTATTATATCAAGCTTCATGCTGTCCATTCCACTTTCTGAGATTTTCAATTTTCCTAGATTCACAATTTTTACATTTCAAGGTCTAAGATATCACACATGCTTACAGTATTTGTTTTCATTCTGAATTGTACTCCATCAGAAAAATAGGGTCCCAGCAGACAGCTTCATTCTCAGCATGTCATTGCTCATTCTTATTTCTACTGTGTTTAACCTGAGGGACTTATCTTCAGCACAATATCGGACAGTGTTCTCTGTTGCTCATGAGTGTTTATGTATCTGATTCATACTATTTTGCTCCTATTCATTCTATTTGCAGTGGCTAATTCTTCAGAGGTGCATATCTTATCTATTCAGCAGAGTCTGTTCTTAGTCTGGACGTTCTGCTGACACCTGCTCATCGTGGGTGACCCTGCAGGTCTCGGAAGTACCTGTGACATAATTTCCAACACACAAGCTACCACAGTGTAACAAACTGAAAGTCAATTGGTAAGAACAACACATAGCTCACCTTATCTTAGTATTCAACAATTAAACCATCTGGTTTGTTTCTTTTTTTGCACTTTACTGTTAATTTCCCTTTCAAAACTAGGAAAGTGCTTTTGGATTTTCAATAGAAACTATTTTGTTTACATAGTCATCTTATCTTAATGGGAATAGCTTGTATCTTCTAACACAATTTTCTTTCCTGTTTTTCTTCCTTTACCTATTTCTTTGTACTGAGAGCTATTGGCGTTTGCAACATTCCCAGTCATCTTCTGCCGTCATGAGCAGTGAATTCTCAATACACAGAGAGTTCTAAAACAGCAGACAGAATAGTAAAAGTGAGAGGAAGGATGTTTGGTGATATGAAGATGTGAACAGATTTGAACCTCATACTGGGTATGACCTTTCCTCAGGAACCATAGACAAAATACCTATAGGTCATAATGTTGAAAATAACCAAGGAAATTAAATATATATGTTCAAGAAGTCAAGCCAAAGATAAAGCAATTATGAAAGATCATTGAAAGTTGTGTCATCCATCACATCTGTCAAAATAATATAACCTATGAAAGCTATTGCCAACATACAGTAATGCATAGACTGATACTAATTAGACAATTTTAATCTACAAATATGTACGGCTCTTGTAGTTCTTGCTAGTCATAAACAAAGGAGTGACAAGCTTAATGACATGCAGAATAGCCTGCTGAGCCAGAAGAATACATCTTTGTAGAGATTAAAATTTAAGGTGCTAACTAGGAGACATATAAGGGTGATGCAGATATAAATTTAAACACATTATAGAAAGCAGTAATATTATTTATTGCTCCATTTAGCTTTCAAATAATAAAGCATGATGTTTGAATTTTTTCCAAGAAACTAAAAATTTCTTTACTTCTTTTGTATTCAAATATAACTACTCTCACAAGAAATATTTTTAAAGCTTCTATCAGGATATTTTTTATTTATTTCCAAAAATTAATTTAGGAAAATGGAGAAAATTATTCTATGCAGTTAGTGAAAAATCCTCAATTTTCTCAGTCTTCTCGGAAGGACAAATTGTTCGTATGATTTCTAGATAAACTCTACTAAATTCCACTCTTGCCTCTGCATTCTTTACAAGTTCTTTGAGACAATATAAAAGGGAGACTTTATAAGAGGATTGTAAAACATGAGACTTTGCAGATAGTATATATTACTTTATATGTATGAGTGTATTTTTAATCATTTTTTCAAATGACAGAGACACTTACTTTCACCCCCTTTATAACTAATAGTAAAAGTATACTAAAAAAAGCATAGACCTAAGAATATATGGTAAGTGAGAAAAATAAAGAGATAGCTTAACCAACTAGCACACATTTATGACTTCTATCTAGAAATAGCTTTAAATGAAATGCATTTTCATATTGGTTGAATCTTCATAAAGAAATCTTGGAACTCCACAAATGTATGGGCATAGCTGCACTTATTTCTTTTTACAATTTACAAAATGACTTCATAAAAGGGAAACATCCTTTTATCTCTTTAGTTAAACTCAAAATAATACTAGGAAATTGAAGCTCAGAATAATTTCACTAATTTACTTAAGGTCACAAGGCTAATTAGTGTGAAAGATTAGAATAATTTTCAGTCTTCCAATTCATCCCTTTTGGCCTCTCTTTTATTACCCATGTAACAATGAATTTGGATAGAAAAAAAAAAACAACAAACCAAAGCGATAAAAGTTGTTTTAGCTGCCCTTATGTAGCTCATGGTAAAATTTAAAAACATAATCTTTGCTTATTTGCTTTCTGGAATAGTAGAAAAGGATTAGCTCTTACCGAACTTTGACTTATGTAACTATTTTTATTTATCGTGTTTCTAGTGACTGTAGGCATACCTGTGTGTAGTTGATATTCATAATATGCATAAAATATACATATTATGAAATCCGAAATCTTAACTTTGTTTTCTAGTTTGTTTGTGAATTTTTCCAGACTGTCTTTTGTTCCATTCTTTGTTTTCACCAGTCACTTTGTTATTTACTTTCAAAATTTGTTTATAAATGTTTATTGTGTTCTACTGCACACTGAATATTTATCAACCATCTTAAATATTTTAGTACTTAAAATGTATAAATAACAACAGAAGCAAGCATGTCAATGAAAATATGAAGAGTAAGGAAAGAGAATGGTATAGGGATATCTGAAAACATTACTTTCAAACTTTGTATATGCAAGAAAGAATAAGTAAAAGGGTACTTTTTTATGATTTCTACATAGAATGAAAAAAGACAATTCTTTATATTATAACTAACAATATTGGTAGAGGAGTTGCTATATTCTGTTTACAGTAAGATAGAAAGAAGATCTCTTTTGTTGGTTTTTTTAAGGCAAGAGGAGAGGAAGGTAGAATATTTTATTCTCTTCAGTGATTGTACTCTAGAGCATAACAATCTGTTTTTAAATATACCCACTTATTGAAGAAATGGATATACAAAAATAAATGTATCTTTTATATTCGCTTATTATTAGGAAGACAAACAATAATTTTAATTTATGGCATTCATAAAATAAACTTAATGAAATCTTATAAAAGATGAGAATCTGGTTATTTCTGAGCTATTTGAGTTATTTGTACAAAATCAGTATTAGACATGATAATAGAACACATTTGATTCAGATTTTATGGTAAATAGAAAAAAATATTAGAATGTGTGCTCAACTCATTAAACTTAGAAATCTATACTTGCAACACTGCTCATGCTGCAGTTTTTAGAGTTTGATCTTAAAAATGTTTACAACTATAATATGCTAATAGATCAGCTGAATAAAGTCAAGGTTTGTTGGATATTTAATTCCCTTTATTGACAAATTGTGCTGGTTATAAATAGAACCACTTCTGTACAGCTCTATTACTGACACTACTTGGATAAAAATAATAGGCTATGTGAGGGTGTCAAACATCTTGAATGCACGGTACATTTAATGTTACAAAACACACTGCTTTTATTCCCCTATCTCCATTTTCCAATGCAATTAAATATGTGTCTTTACATGGAGAATATTTTTTATTTCAATCAGAAAATATTCACTTGTCTATGCTCTCACTCTAAACCAAATTTAAATAAACTATAATGAGCACAAGTCAATATTATGAAACTTATTTACTTTAATATCTATTGTGACCCATTCCATCACACAACACATTGCTATTTTCTTACAATTATTGTAGCATATAAGCTGTGCTTAAATAAGTATCTTTGATAGAAATGTCTTTTTTATGTGGATTGTTAAATTAAAAAATATATATTGTTTTAAGTGTAATGCATATGCTGTTGATGGAGAAAGAATTTCCCCTAATTTAACAATATCAAGACAGGCAGCTTGTAAGATGTGATACGGATGATGAGTTCAGTCATTACTGGGTAGATCTATAAATTTCTAATAGTGCCCCTACTTAAGACTCAGGCAACAGATGCCTGGAAATGAGTTGGCTGGAAGGGCCAATGATGTGCACTCTCTTTCCCTGGGGGCATGTTTCTCCTATCAAGGACTCTGACTCCCACAGGCTGCTTTTTCCTTCTGGCTGGTGACAGTTCATCTTACCCCCTCCTGACCAGCTGAGTCAGTGCTTAAAGGTTCAGTGCTTTCGCTATGCCATAAGCAAATGATTATTTGGTTGTCACATCTTACCTCAAAAAGAGGAGCCAGCACATAGGGGAATCGCCAAGCTTTATACATGTAAATTTCAAAATGATATTATGTAATCATTTGAATCACAATATACAGCCTTTCTGAGATACTCATCATCTCCCACATGAGTGGGAGAAGACTAGCAGTACTTAATCCAGCAAATTTGAAATTTCAATTCCTTAGAAATTAAATCTACTATCCTTTTGAAAAATAAATCAGTCAAATGATATACCTATCTCTGAGTTCCTGGAAGATTTAATTCTTCTACTTTATGAGTACTTGGGGATACTTGGTGTATATTTACAGAGACCTCTTGTGGTGCCGTATGTTTCATGTTGGGCCACTAATTCACAAGGTCGACAGTTGAAACACAGTCCCTCTAACAGAGATGAGGTTTTCTGCTCTGCTACAGAGTCACAGTCATGGAGAACAATACCTGTGCAGTTCCACTGTGCCCCATGCACTCATGGAGGCAGAATCTACTGAATGGCTGTAGCCTTGCACTCTCCACGAGTATTTCTTAGACCCTGATGTCTTTTTCTCCTAAGTGAGGAATCTTGATTTTCTTTGGAGTGATTTCGTTCTTCATGAAAAAAAAATATTGATAAATCATCTATTGCATTATTAAAAATAAGACATGGAGCTTTTTGCAGATTTTGTGATAGCTAAATTTCAAATATTACCCATGCACACATCCGCAAACAACAAATATGATATGCTTTTTGAATACAGAAGTGTGCTCTCTCATCCTTGTGCATACAGGCAAACTGACTTAAAATCAGTCAATCCCAAATTTTAGTATGAATTGTGTAGATAAAAATTTAGATAAAGGATTCACGTAAGCAGCTGTTCTTCTATAGGAGAAATGGGTGTGGCATGGGAAAATTCTGCATTTGTGACAGGCGTCCTAATGATGCTGCCTCAGACATTTCCTGAACAGTATTCTGAACACTCTAGCTTGTAAACAGGGATACAAAGTTGTCCTCAGTGGGCTGACCTCCATGAGTTTGCTGTCTTATTTGAAACATGGTCTCCTTACAGGCCTCTTTTACTCCTGTGCTTGCTCAGCTGCTGAATTTTTGCCAGGAATAAGGCAGACAATCTTCCAGCAGGATACACTGCTGATTGGCAACTCATATTAGTAGAAGGTCAGTATTAATTACTGTACTTCATTTGCATAAGAAATGTTGGGAGGTAGACTGTGACATTTTCTGCCAGCACATTACCTGGCTGGCAGGAGGTGTCAGTGCTCATCAGAGCTGTTGGTTGTGACTTGTGCCATTAAAGAGAAGAGTAGTCTCTCTATAGGAAGCAATTGCTCTAGGTGTCAATGAGACAGGACAAAAAGGGTCCTGTTCTTGTTCTACAAGTCACTGTGGTCACTCATGAAAAGGAGGAATCCATTGACCAGCAGAATCTCTCTTCTCCCACTCAGTTTCCTGTTTTCTCCCTCTGCTGATGCTTAGAAAATGATCAGAATTCAGACAATAATTCAAATTCATTTTCTGGAGTCCAGAGACATTTCTCCTTTGAGGTTCTTGTTCTAAAATCCTAAGTAATGTGTATAGGGGGATTTTAAGAACCAATATAAAGGGTTCGCAGCAAAAAAAGAAGGAGGAGAAGAAGAAGAGGGAGCATCATTAGAGAGAAGGTGGAACAGAATGTTTTCAAGAAAAGAAGGTTCTCGTCGGAAATCAGATTGTGGAGTATACAGTGACTAGAGAGGCTCATCAAAGATTGCCTGGAAACAGCTTTTTAAGATTTGAACTAAAATGATCCCATGAAGTCATCGTTAAATGAAACAGCTTATTTCATGTTCTTCTTGTGCATTGCTCTTTCAAAGAATTATCTGTGTATGGGTAAATGGCCAAAAGCAACTGCAAAACACAGATGACAACTGGAAAAGGCAGAGAGATGAAGTGCATGAAGATGAAACCATCCGGGAAAAAATAATCCCACAATGTGAAGTATACAGCCATTGCCAACAATAGCATATGTAAAGAACTGCTGAATGAGTGTAGGCTTTGTTGTCTATCATTTCTATAAAAAATAAACATAAATCGGCATAAGCAAGCATGCATTTGTACAAAAGAGAAGAAAGATGGAAAAAGGAAAGAACAGAATTGAGGGCATGTTTTGTAGAATATTGGGCCTCTGCTTTAAGTCTTTGAAGAGGTCTGTCAATTTCTGTTTTCTCTAATGAAACTGTCCTATCATAATGCTTTCCTTTTTACTGTTTTTGCTTTTCAGTTTTTCTGCTGACTACATGCCTGCTACCGAAAAGAAGCAAGCATGCCTCCATGTTCATAAACTTTCCCTTGCAGCCATGACCATCCAATAGCAGTTTGGAGCCCCCTCTTGGATCCAGAGAAAATCTGAACATTATTAGGAGACCACTCAAGTGAAGCTGGGTAGGTGGGGGCCTTTTCATCTGGTTTGTATAGCTCAAAGTTCACCTCCATCATCAACACTGATCACTTTGGAGTTTTGGAGTTCTGTTCTGTGTTAACCCACCCGCCAGACCCCTTTGGCCTCTGGGAGACCTGACCCCTACTTTGAGACACATTGAACTGGAAATAATAACTCCCATATGGGAGAAGAATACTTCAGCCCCACGAACTTATCAAGCTTTGTTTTTCCTATGACTACTAAGAAAAGGAGTAGGTATTGGAAGCAATTCTCTCAGCTTATAGCTATTTTGATAGGGGTTCTATATTTAGTAAAGGTTAAATCGATCGAAAAAGTGAGTCAAAGGCACTTTCATTGCCAACAATCTCACCTACTTCTGAAAACTGCCTCTTCTCACTCTCCTCATGTTCTGCTTATGGTGGGGAAATGGATGGTTTAACCTTTTTTAAAATAGGCGAGTGGCCCTTTCCCCAAGAATATGAATAAGTATTTTCAATCTGCACTTGTACACCACTCTTATGTGCCTCTCTCTTTCACACAAAAGAAGGTTTTTTTAGTAATTGCAGGCCTTCATTAGCCAGCATTCACACAAAGGCTGCCTTTGTGCACCTATCAGCAGTCTACTCTCCCTGATGGGTCTCTAACTTTCTGAAGACTATTCTTTTCCTAAGTTTTACACATTCTATTTTCAGCTCCAGTGTCCTATGATATAAGTGCTCTGCATTTCAGCTCCCTGTGCCTTGTCCCCTTTTCCCTCCCCCTGGAGATAACTCTATCTGCTTCACAGTGGTTTGATCACTTTCCCAGAGTGCTGTCCTTCAGTTTCCATGACAGAAGCAGATTTTCCTAATGGCAAGAATGCTGGGGCAAATAAACTGGCCAGCATATAAATGGGTTCCTGTTCTTCACATCCCTCCACTTTAAGTTAGCTCCATCTATCAGAAGAGCAGAAAACATGTGAACATGTGAACATGAAAATACTACCTACCTCATTCAACCAGGCACTCCATTGACAATTTAAGCTGCTTTCCCTTTGGTTATTGAAAGGAAAGAGAGCCCAATTTATACCATACCACAGGTTAAAGAGAAAAAAAAGATTTTAGATCTTTTACTCGATAATTTATGAGAATCACTATCTTAAACACTGACCTGCCTTTGAAATTGCTTCTTTTATCTGCCTTTATCACTGTAATATTTTGTGACACTTTTTATGTGGCATTCACAACCTTTATATTTTAGAAATTGTTGTTTTATACCTTGGGTAATAACTGTGAAATTTGCATACCTGTTATTGAAATTTGATAACTAGAGATTCATATCTATGGTGATTCTGCCACTAGCTTCAGCAACAGAAAAGCAACACAAGAAAAACAATTCATGTGAGGAGTTCTGACATCCTGTGGTTTAGTTATTGCCATAGAAATGTTACCTGTTATCATGATTTTCTCCATTCTCTGGCAATTGATACTTGCAATTTACATCTTTAGCACTGAGCACCATGTTTATTAGCCTCGATCACAGTACCTAACATCAAATAGTACTCAGAATAATTTATTGTTTTCATTAGCATAATTTTCTGTAAAACTTTTGAAACACAAATGTTACTTTAGATAACTTTATGCTTAAAATTTTACTTCCAACAGCAATGCAAAGATTTGAAAAATGTTTTCATGTAAATATTATGTTTAAATTAGGTTTATTCTCACTAATCCACATATGTCAGTAAACACCATCTCACCAAGTTGGGATTTTTTCACCTGTCTCAGGAGAAACCCTGTAGGCACTCCCAAATCTATTGAAAAGGGAATCTCCTCCTTTCGGAAGCATCCCATGCATTGAGAGTTCTGTAGGTTGCAGTTTATTCTGCTTCAACCTCAAATGTTTTTAGAGTTCTAAGACTGTCCATAACTCTTAGGACATTCAGCATCAGGTTTACAAAATATCAACAGCAAAAGCAACATCAAGGTTTCACTGTTAACCCCCTTAACAGAGTGACTCTCTTCCACTTCTCAAAAATGTATATTTGTTAGAAACTTTTGTCTCACTTAATTATATGATCTCATTTGTTCTTTTGTGCTTCATGTTCCCCCATTTTTCCTCTACAACAACTACAGGGGCCAAGGGTCCCTTTCTTGTTTTTCATAAAATTGCCAGTAGACCACCATCATAATCCTTTTGTCAGCACAATGAGAAGTCATTTCTTTGATTTCCAAATATTTCTGCAGAGAGAGATTTTGTTTATTTATTACCAAATTTGTATGAACAAGTGTTCACATTTTATAGCTCTCAAAGACTACTTTTACAGTTTGTCCCATGTTATTAGCTGTCCTCCATAAAGTCATTTAGAGTACATGCCCTTCCAGTTTATTGAAGAATGCACCAATTAACCTAGTGTTTACATAAGATGTATATAAATTGAATTTTATTTCCTTCATTGTAAAAATGATTATCTTATTAGAAAGAATTACATCATCCAAAACCAAGAAAAAATAATTGTCAACAGGCTTCTGGGGTTAGTGCCTGACAGTTTTCTATCAAGGTAAAATCCAGTTTTGAACCAGACCTCTTAGTGATGATTGGCTGTAATACCGTGGCTCGTGGCAGTTCAGTCCCCAACTGACTCAAGGGGACAGAACTGGACCCCTGTGATTCACAGAGTTTTCCTGGACTGGTCACTGTACTCTGTCCTAGACAGGCCCCCGTCATATCATAGCAGCCTATAAGCACCCATGGACGGACAGGCAGTGGCTGTGTTTCAGGAACATGGGCTAGGAACGGAACTATGTCTACATATAAATGGCCTCATAGTCTTAATTTGATTAATATCCTCTCTGGGATTATCAGCAATTAACATGTTTTGAAACAATAGTGGCTCTAAAACAGTAATTAAAAAAAAGTGCCATATTTTGTCGACATAGAAATCACAACAATGTTCCTGGCTGTGAAGGGCCTAGAGTCAGTCCAAGGCAGTAAGGCCATGTGGGATGCATAAATCAACTAGATTATATATAGTTCATCTCATTTGTGACAAGGGATTCAGGTCTGGGTCATAGTGACTGTCTAGAATGGCATAGAACTACCTCTGTTGGTTTCCAGAACTGTTTAGCAGAGTAGAATGGTTCACATTTCTATGATACATATAAAATAAATAATAATTATTAGATGAGAAGACTAAGCTTGGTGTTAGGTTTTGGGTTGTGTTTCCTTCAAATAGGTGTCAATGTGGCACCTGTGCTGTACTACTCACCTCTATGATGTTGTTGTCCTTGGTGTTGTTGCTGTTGTTGTTAGGTGTCATTGAGCTGGTTCCAACCTGTAGCGACTCGATGGAAAACAGAAAGAACCACTCTCTGGTCCTACTCTGGCCTCACCACTCTCCCTATGCTTGAGCGCACAGTTGATACCACAGTGTCCCTCCATCTTCATGGGAACCTTCCACTTTTGTCCTGGCCCCTCGACTTTACCAGACATGACATCTTTCTCCAGGGACTGATCTCACTTGACAACCTTTCCAGACTATAGACATGGAAGACTAAGCCCTGCCATCTTTGCCCTGAAGGAGCACTCTGACTGGACTGTCCAACTAAGTAAGACCAGATTGTCCCTAAGCAGTCCATATTCTTCAACATAACAATTGAAATACTTTGATTTTTCTTCACTCATTTTTATTCAGTAGTCTGCTTTCACATGCATATGAAAATATTTTGACTAGGATCTGCACAGTGATAATCCTTGCTTTTCAGTACTCTAAAGAGGTGCTGTGCAGCACATTTACCTGACACAATTCATCTTTGATCTCTTTACTGCATTTTTCTGTGGATCCAAGCGACACAAAGTCCTAGACAACTTCAAATTTCAACCTATGTTGCTATTTAAGCTAAGTTATAAGTAGTTGTGCTTGTGAGGCCCAAGGTCATCTGACTATATGGTGTGTCTTCTTGAGGCAGTCACTATTCATATACAAAAGGTATTAAACAAAGAGGAGTTAGAAGGATCTGATTACTACCAAGGAAGAACCATAAGTAAAGCAACCCATTGGACTTAGAAACCTCATACTGAGAAGCTCCAAGAACCAGGGAAAGATGCCAAGACACACTGCGATCTCCCAGGACTGGTGTGTACACTGGACATGCCCTTACAGAACGGTCATGGGGAGGAGACAAGCCAGTCAGGGTGCAGTACAGCAATGGTGAAACATACAACATTCCTCAAATTCTTTAATGCTTCCTCCAGCCACTCTAATGATAACAATTCTACCTTACAAATCTGACTAGACCAGAGGATGTACATTGGTACAGATAGGAGCTGAAAACACAGGGAATCCAGGACAGATAAACCTATCAGGATGAAAAAAAAAAACTTAAAAAAACAAAAATGAAACCTCAGGATCCATGAGAGTAGTGCTACCAGTAGGGGAACAGGGAACCTATCACAAGGATCTCCATATAACTTCAGTTCTGGGGTATTGACAATAGAAAAGTGATGTTAGGGAGATTTTAGACAGTCTAACACATGACAAAATAATAATTCATAAATTATTAATGGTTCATGAGGAAGGGGAAAAATGAGGACCTGATACCAAGGGTTCAAGTAGAAAAAATGTTGTGAGAATGATAATGGCAACAAACGTACAAATGAGATTGACACAATCAGTGGATGTAAGCATGGATTGTGTAAGAGTTGTATGATCCCTCAGTAAAATGATTTTAAAAGAAACAAAGAAAAGGACCTTCTTTTAAAGTTGATAGAGGCATCCTTAATTTGTGCTTCTAGCCACGAAATTATGAGATAATAATTATTTGCTTGTTAAAGCTATATATTTGTAGTATTTCTGTGATAACACTATTAGAAACAGGAATGGCTAGGAGAAAAAACTGTGGAATAACAACTCTTATAATAAATAGATTGAACATCTCTGTAAACATACATTGAATAGGAAAACATGTATATGATTATGCATAAGTAATTTTGAGCCATATTAGAAAGTTAACATTTAAGTCTACTTTACTAGTTTAATAAACTTGTTCAAGTACCACAGTCACTGTTTAAACAGTAATAATAAAATTGTGTAAGCTAATGATATTGTTTGGATTTTAATATTATTTTATGCAATTTTTCCATTGTTGGACATATAGTAATTCACTCAAATTAAAAGTTTATCTTTTCTTTTTATCTTGAAACTGTTTTCGGCCTGAGCCCAGGTGGCGTAGTGGTTGTGCGTGGGACTGCGGCCCACTGGGACAGAGGTTCAATTCCAGCAGTGGGGCTGGGCCTCCTACTTCCACCACCAGAGAGCAGTGATGCCTCCCCCCCAAAAAAAAACCAAAAAAAAAAAATTAGAGCAGAAACTTTTCAAATATTTATATTTTAATCTAAGGGTTTTATCAATCTATTTGAACATTACCATAAAGCAAAAGACTATTATTCTCAGTTTTCACAGTTTATACAAAGTTGATTTGATATGAAGAAAAGTCTTTCATGTCTTATAAAAATTCACTCTTAAATTATATAAATCTGCATTTTTACTAATTTACAATGTAAAAATGCTGCAATTTATTTTGAAACTTGAAGTAGTTAGTAGAAACTCAAGACAATATTTTGTTTATACCTTCCTAGGGTAAAAAATATGAAAAAATTTGACCTAAAGGACAAAATTGTTTCAGGAAATAAGTGTTAATAAGAGTTTAGTACCCTCATTTATGACTTGTTTTTGTTTTATTAAAATTACTTTAATATATTTAATATATAATCTCTATTATTAAAATATATCTTTGTTGAAAGATAATTTTTTAAAATTTGAAAACTAGTTTCTGTTTTATCTGAGATTTTAGTACTTTTCATTTACCACACATTCCCCTCCTGCTGTTTAGATTCCATAGATTGTTACTTTTATGAACAACTGCAAAGGCTATAAAGTACTTATTTCCTCATACACTAGTATATGAGGTCTCTGCTTGCTTCTCTTGATGGAAGCAGTGCTTAGAGATTGTATGCACCGACTTCACAGGGTTCTCGCCAATGTAAGCTGAAAGTTTTATAAGAATTTGTAATGCGTTTCCAGAGCCTAAGTTAAATTATTTTTAAACATATGTGATAGAGAATAGAGGTCAGTTGTTTTTTGTTTTACATAGGACTAGCCCAACATCTAGAAAGTCATCATCTTGCACTTAGTTATCTTAGATGACCAATCTTGCGAGGAATGTGGAATAAATTCAGATTACTGTTGAACAAAATGTATGTTTTACATCCTGGCTGGGCATTGGTACAAAATTAAGTGAAAATAGAATAATCCAAATCTTTGTCCTAAGACATCATGTGGAAACATTTTCACCCATTTTATCAAGAGGAAATATTAACTGTATATACAGAGTAGAAATATAATACTTTGGAGAGGTGTTTTAAGATGCTATTTTAAATACACAATGGAGCCATGTCAACAGTATCAATTAGAAATGCTTATGGTGCAATGATTTAGCTCTGGGTTGTCAAACTGAAGGTTGGCAGTATGAAACTACCAGCTGCACTATAGAAGAAAGACGAGGCTTTCTACCCTGGAAGCAGCAACAATCCCAGAAACCACAGGGCCGTCCTACCAAGTCACAGAAAGAAAGACACAATTCTATGAAAGCATATCTGGGAAAGGCAGAGGAAGAAAAACAAAATAATGTGTGGTTGGTAAACATACTGGGGATATTAAACTAAGAGAAGCTCCTGACTGCCTACGATACAAAAATACAGGACTAATACAGTGGCTTCAAAAAAATGATCTCAAACAGAGTGACAGTTGTGAGGGTGGCCTGGATCAAAGCAATATCGATTTGAATGACATTTCATCTGAATGATGCATATTTAGCTTATTTTTGGTAAAAAAAAAATAGCCTAATCCAAAGCCTTGCACGATATCTGCGCTGCATTACACACAAGCAGCTATTGATTCCCACAATAGCCTTCCTATGAAGCTTGTGTGGTCCTTCTTTGGAGGCCAAATAATCTGATAATGACAATACCACTTACAATAAAAATCACATTTTTGATCACTGTTTGCAGCCTCCGATTTGTGGTTTAAATTTCCCTTTATTCAGAAGAACTGGTGATGTAAAAGTCACATACCAGACAGTATATGATCTCCCCTCTCCTCCAATTTAGCATAAGACTATTGGCCCCCACACACATTGCTGTCAAATTGGTCTGCTTCTTGTCAGCTCGCTTCTGAGCAAAGGGAGAGGAGATTGGCCCTACGCTAATTAGGAGTAGATTCTTTTAAGTGTATTTTGTGAAACATGTGCCAACTGTTATCTTAAATCCATGTAAGGACAAGGGGAATGGGGGAAATAACAAGATAGGATTTGTACTGTCTTTGGAATGTGAAATACAAAATTTGTTTTGAAGATGGCACCAGGTTCAAAACGAAATTCTCTGCTCAAAAATAAAAAGAGCTGAGTCCACTTAAGAACAGTAACTGCATAAGTAACTTCAAATACAATGAAAGTTCTGTTTATTTGACTGACCAGCTTTTTAATCCCAAAATAATTGTAGGCTAGTAAAATTGAAAATTTTATAGAAAATATATTAATCTAATTGAGCAGAAATCATAAACAGTGCAAATGTAAGTATATTCAATATTCCCCTACTATTTCATATTTTTAATTTTATTAGCTCTATAGAAGTATTGAAAATTTTAGTTGAAAAATATTTGAATAAATTAACTTGAGCTAAATAGTGTTAAACATAAGGTTAAAGACATTCTGCAGGAAGATAATGTTATATTGATATTCATGATAATAAATAAATGAAAACATACTGGCTGTGATCATTTAAATTCTGACTCATAGTGACCTTATTAAGCGGAATATCACTGTTCTGTATATTCAAGGCCAAACAAAGCCTCATATTCTCCTGAATGTATGATGACAGCATATTATAAAGTGAAAACACAGTGTTAGTCTGGGGAGACTAGAGAAGCAAATCCACAGAAACTCATATGTATGTAAGACAAAGTTTTATATAAAAGGTAAGTGGACATTAAGAAAGCATCCCAACAAAGCCCATAAGTCCCACATTAGCCCATATGCCTACCACCAGTCTAGAAAGTCCTCCTCAACCTCGCAAAAAACACACAATAACACCACAAGAGGCATGCAGGAGGAAAGCCAAATCAGTGAACGTGTAGGAGTCTCCTGTGGCTTCCACAGCACCTGGGGCTGCATCTTCTCAGGGTTCATCTCACAGGCAGTGAGTCTTGCCAGCGTCAGAAGGAACTGGCTAAGGCAGCTGCACCCTGCTCTGACCAACAGAGAATAAGAGACCTGAGAACTAGAAAGACGAGGCTCACCAAGTCATTTATCTCTGTTCTTTAATTGATCTCACATGTGTTTATTGGCCAGGTTGGCACAATAAACCTTAACTATCACAAACACCAAATTATAAAATTATGTGTACTTTTGCTCTATACAAAGTATGTGCAAGATTTAATAGAAACATTATTCCCAGAAGCATTGGTCACAGTTTTGTTTAATGTATCAGTCCGGGTAGACTAGAGGAACAAATTCATAGGCACGCATACAGATATAAGAAAAAGGTTTATATATAAGAGGAACAGGACATTGAGCCCAGTCCAATTCAAAATCATAAGTCCAATATTAAGCCAAATGCCCGAAATCAGTCTATAAAGTCTCCTTCCGACTCACGTAGTCACAAGTCAGTAGGTACAGAATCCTGGCACTGGCAGGGGTCTCCACATGGCTCCTCACTTCCAGGTCTCAGGGTCCATCAACAGCAGAAGCAACTCATCATTGCCAGAGGTCTCTCCATCTGGCTACCCCAGCTTCAGAAGTCTGGCTCCATCAGGGCAAAGCCGTGATGCCGGCTCCTCCAGCTTCTTGGACACTGCTGTCTTGTCCATGATTCAGCATCTCTCAGACTAACCCTCAACAACTGGAGAAGATAGCTTCTCATCTTCATGAGGGAAATATCATGAGATTTCCCAGACATATCAGGAGAAAGCCATGCCCACACAGAGGCCTCTTTGGCTACTCAATGGCTATCTCCAGATTAACAGGCTAGACTCCACCCCTACATCTCAATCATGAAATTAACAAAAGCACATGACTGCCACATTTAATAATAAAATTGTTAGTATTTTGTCCATTCATTGTATTATCATTGAGTCATTTAGATTGGCTCTCCTATCTAGAGAGTTTCTCTGATGACATAGTGGTTACTTTGAAACTACCCATGGGTCCTCAGGAAAAAGACGAGGTTTTAAACTCTGGTAAATGGCTACAATCTCAGAAAGTCACCAGGGAAGTTCTACCCTGTGCTGTTGGGCTGCTATTAGTCAGTAGTAATGCAATATCAAATTTGATTTAGTGTGCTTTTTGTGCAGTGTTAGTAACATCAACCAATAACTGGACAGGAGCAAGCAAATAGGGTGGATGGAGCTCCATGAAGGGACTGGTCTTTCCACTGGGTATAAACTGAGCCACCTCAAATATAGGAAAAGAGAATCACATAGCCCTTGAGAGAGAAGAGTAAAGCATGGTGCACTTTCCAGATCCTGCTGGCTGCAGCTCCAAGACTATGCTCGAGGGGGAGCTGCTTGGATCATGGAATCAGTAAACCTGAGCGCCATTGGGTAGAGGCTGGCTTGCAGCTCAGTTATCCCTTGGAGATTTATTGGCACTAAAGGAGATTTATTAGGACTTATCAGAGCAGAGCAGAGGTCAAGGGTCAAGGCAGAAGACCAGAGAGATATGGCACAGCTGAAAAGAGGTACTGTAGACAAAAGGATCAACTTTAACATTTTTGGCCCTGAGTAGTAACCTTTAGCTTCTCCAATGAGCTCTGGGCATAACATTTGTGATACAGTGTTATGAGTTGGGCAACTAACTACAAGGTTGATGGTTCAGAGCAACCAAATGGAGAAAAGGATTTTTAGTTTCATAAAAAGCTACCATCTCAGAAATCCTCAGGGGAAGTTTTAATATGCCCTCTAGGATTACCATGAGTCCCAAGGGGGTAAATGACACAGATTTCTCTTTAAAAGTATACTTCATGTTTATAAGAATTTTGTGTGAATTTTGTCATTGCAATGGACTATAGAACCCATCACAGAATCAGCATGTGGTGGGAGGAATAGTTGATGCTAGAACATGAGAAAGAAGAGCGAAGGCAAGAGACGTGTCTGATATTTTTCTCATAAGACATCCTTGAGCAGACTTGTATGTGGTTGGATTCTCCTCCCCCTGGTGTAGCTGGCGAAGATCCAACATGACTCCTAGGCCATTTCTTCATATATATCTTACAGTAGTCTCTAGCGTGAGTAATTTGCAATGATTAACCTGTCATGTGTATCTTTCTATTTATTTTAATTTTGGGGGGCCATTTAAAACATTGAGTGAATAGACTAAGTATTATGGGATTTAAATATTGAAATATACATAGCAAAAAATAAACTAATGTGATCATATCTGATTGCTAATTTTATTTAATTAGGTAGGTAAAATTATGACAGAAAAAATTGGAGCACACTATCTCTGGCTGATAACATATTAAAAATATACAAGTAATGTAACATGCCAAGGACCTTCTGACCATTGAAAATATATTTAGCAGTTAATATGCCAATATAAAATACACTACAGTAAACAAAGCTGAAATATTACAAGTCTGCATTCTGTAGACTACTGAGACTTTCGACTATGTTCTTCTGAGACACATGGCATTCTTCCTGAGGCACGCAAGAAGCACTCAACTGAGTCCCACCTTGGCTGAGTGAACTGGACTTTACCTCAAATTCATCTGCATCATTTGACTTAAGACTGAAACTCCCTGGTGAGAGAAGCAGATGACCACTAGCCCAAGGATATAGAACTGATGGACCATTGAATTGTTCAAATCTGTTGCCTGGGGGGAGCTGCACAATGAACACTGGCCTACAACTACCTGCTGCGTTAATTCCCTCCTTGCTTCATTGTGACATGCATTTATCTCACACAATGGCTCTTCTGCTGTGATGAATAATATTGGATGATTTGCTCTATCATCAACCCCTGTTATTTGTGTCAATAGTTTTTGTAAGTCAACAATTCATGTACTGCAGTTCACTCATGTAATTTCCTTTTCTCAAAAGTGTTTTAAATTCTATACTATTGGCTAGACTAAAGGCACTCTTGATGCCTAGTGGCGATATACTGGGCTGCTACCCTCAACAACAGCAGTTTGAAATCACTAGCATGTTCCACAGGGGAAGAATAAGATTTTCTGTTCTGTGGGAACAGGTCCGACACACAGAGAAGTGAGGGAGATGGAGCAAATTTCAATCGTGCACACAGACTCCAGAGACGTGGCTCACTGACGCAGATCTAACTTTAGTGGGACTTTTGCAAGGCTTATATAGGTTTCACTGACCCTTCCTATCATACTTCCTGGTTTCCAAATATTCCTTTATATGGCCATGGGTTTGCAGAATAAAAACAATTGGCCCACACTGTGAGCTATGTAAATGAGGTGTGGTTGGCTGAGCCAGGCATACAATTGTCTTACAAACTATTTCATCCAATCACATTACAGGATTTTATCATCCAATCCTTACAGGACCTTAGTATTTCTATGGGGAAGTTAGAAGTATTCTGATAGACTGTGTTTCAGAGGTTTAAAACAGAAGGTTGTCAGATGAGCTAGCATGGGGTCTTTTTTCAAACACGGGTTCCAGCTAACTAAGGGTGCACACCCAGCAGCTTCAAGACCACCCCAGGAGACATAGCAACGTCCTCAGCTTTGTGTCTCTTTCTCAGATCCACAAGTCCTGTCAAGAACACTCCACACTACTCCTATGAAGATTTGCAGGCTCAGAGATTTGCATCACATGGTCAGTTCTCTCCTGTTCTGTAGTGTCTCTATAAGTAAGCATTCACTTAATAACAGTGAGAATGATACCCTAGAGGGATTATTGACAACATTGCCTAATATAAAATGAAAATCATACATGGATGTATGTGGGGCTTTTACTTAATTCTAGCGCCAACTTAAAACAGTTCATTTTTATGGCATGGTCCTGCTTGAAGCCAGACCTCATGAAGAGATCACTGAAGGTACAGGATCTAGAGAAAGTGTGGTAAAGAAACTAAATGGTGCCTAACTATATGAATAGCACTGGTATCCAACAGAGAGCATTATAAGTCAATTATGGCAGATGTAATTAGGTGAATATGTAACATTTTATTATCCTGACATACTTTTAAAGTGTTTGAGTTAAAAAAAAAAAGGAAAAGAGAAACACATGTGTCTTAAGCCATAGGGATAGCCCCTCTGACTGTGGTGCAGATATAGATAGATAGCTTTCCAATCATGCAGAATGAATCATGAAGTGGATATTTGTTTGGTTAAAATGTAGCACCTATTATTTGATATGCTTTATGATCTACTTAAGTTTGTTCTTGTTTATAATATTTTCTGCCTTTTTTTATTTAACTTTTTATCTATGTTATTTGTTATTCTTTAAGTGTGGTTATTTTTATTTGTTTTTAATGATTTTCTTTATATGAATAAGACATATTAAATGTATGAATAGTGTATATTTTATGTAAATATGATATTCTTTTTATATGGATAGGTAAATCTATAGAGATAGTAATTGTCCCTTGTATGTATTGTAGGGAAGGTTGGGGAAAAATAAAAAGCAGATAACTGAGTATAAGACTGAAAATTGGGCTGAGCCCCGGTGGCGTAGTGGTTGTGCGCAGGACTGCGGCCCACTGGGACGGAGGTTCGATTCCAGCAGTGGAGCTGGGCCTCCTACTCCCACCACCGGAGAGCAGTGATGCCCAAAAAACAAAAAAACACACACACACAAAAAAAAAAAGACTGAAAATTATGTTATAAAACTGATGGTGGTGATGTTGGTGAGGATCTTGATGTGATTTATCTATTAAATTGTAAAATATGTGAATTATATGCCAAGAAAACTGCTGGAAACAAACAAATTTTTCTTGATATATTTATTGCGGTTGAACAGAATATGAAAGTAACTAATAATGCAGTACTTTTTTCAAGATAGAGTAAAACCATTGGCTTATTAGGAAAGGAATTACAATATTTAAAATGCAATAATTTAGAATAATCATAATAGTATATCATGATTTAATAAAATACAAACATATACTATGTACAATATACACTTGGTATAGCATATGAGAGAGTTTCCACCACTTGTCTGTTAGTTTATCAAACTGTGATGGCTCCTGTGTTGGTGTGATGCTGGAAGCTTTGTCACCAGTGTTTAAAATGCCAATAAGGTCACCCAAAGTAAGCATATTTCAACAGAGCTTCCAGACCAAGCATAGACAATGAAGAAGGATATGGCTTCCCATTCCAGAGGAAGAAACCTCTGAGAAACAACTGCATCACTTTGAAGCATTTTTAAATACTGAAATCCTAACCAAATGAAGCAAAATATTATAGGAGACACTGCCTGCAGATGGGCCCCTGTACTCCAAATCCTCTAGCAAATAAATGAATAGCTAATTTATTGGAGCTGGGTCAATAAAACCTGTGGATTTTCATTTTGCAATGAGACATGAACCAATGGAAAATGGTGCAAAACTTTTCTACTTATTGGAACTTGGATTGTGTCAAGTATGACTTGAGGAGAAATTGAACTGGTCAAAAATGAAATAAATTCATGGAAATCTATAGTTTATACATTAGTGAGCTGAAATGGAGTAGTATTGGTCATTTTGAATCTAAAGAGTATATGATTTACTATGCTACAAAGAACATAATCAAGAGGAATGGCCTGCCATTCCTTGTCAGAAAGGATCTTTCTGGATTTTCATAAGTACAATGATAAAGTACTTGATAAAGTACAATGATATTTGTAATCAAATTATACCTATCCACCTGCAAATAGCACTATTATCAGATGACCTGATTAGCTATAGAAAGACATTATTCATGAAGAAAGCAAAAGGCCATTACAAATACAGGAAATGAAGCAAAGATCAAAGTGGATGCTTGAAGAGACTTTGAAACTTGCTGTTAATCATCGCAGATTAGCTAAATCAAATGAAAGAAAAAGATAAAGTCAAGGAGCTGAATAGAAAATGTCAAAGGACATCTAGATAAGCCAAATATTATAACAAAATGTGCAAGAACAGAATTAGAAAACCAAGAGGAAAGAATACACTGAGCCAATCTAAAACTGAATGGACTACAGAAAAAATTCAATCCTTGAATTGCAGTTTTGAAACCTTAGACAGGAAAAACATTGATTTATGCAGAAAACATCAACAGAAGATGGAAAGAATGCACAGAGTCATTGTACCAGAAAGAAATCGTCAACAGTCCACCATTTCTGGTAGAAGTATATGAGAAAGAACCAATGGTGTTGAGGAAAAAGTTCAAAACTTTCTGAATGCTTTAGTCAAAGGGAACTGTCCAGGAATTGACAGAATGCCCATGTAAATATTGCAGAATGCTGAAGAAGTACTAAAAGTCCACACACAAAAATTCCAGGAACTTGGAAGACAGCTATATGACCAACTGGTTGAAAAAAATTCATATATGTGCCCATTCCAAGGAAAGATGAACCCAACAGAATATTCAAAATATACAATTATATCATTCATATCACACACAGTTAAAATTTGGCTTGAGATTATCAAACAATGCTTGCAGCAGCACGTTGATTGGGAACTACTAGAGTGCAGATCAGACTTAAAAGAGGACATAGAGAAAGGGATATCATTGCTGATGTCAGATGGATTTTTGGTCAAAGCAGAGCCTACCAGAAATATTTTTACCCATGTTTTATTGGCTATGCAAAGGCATTCAGCTCTGAGGAACATAATAAACTCAGGTTAGTCTTGAGAAGAATGGAAATTGGGGGACACTTTATTGAGCTCATTTAAAACTTGTACTTGAATCAAGAGAAAGTTGTGTGAAAAGAACAAGGAAATACTGCATGGTTTGAAATCAGGAAAGGTGTCCATCAGAAATGTGTCCTCTCATTGTACTTGTTCAAACTTTATACTGAGCAATTTATCAGAGAAAATGGATTATATGAAGAACAGTGCAATATCCGGATTGAAGGAAGACTTCTTAATAACCTTCAAAATGCAATTGACAAAGTCTTGCTTGCTGGGAGGACTTGAAGCACTTGCTGATGAAGATCAGGGTTGTAGCCTTCAGTATGAATTACAATTTAATATAAGGAAGACCCAAAATTCTCACAATTGCATCAGTAGGTAATGTTCTGAAAAATGGAGAAAATGGTTGAAGCTATCAAGGTTCTTGCCTTGCTTGGATCTATAGTTAACATACATGGAAGCAACTTATAAAAGAACAAAAGCCATACTGCATTCAGTTGCTTCACATGATCTCTTCAGAGTACTGAAGAATGAGATGTTGCTTGGAGAACTAACGTTCCCTTGACCATACTACTGTATCCTCTATTGCATCATACTCATGTGAGAGTTGGACATTGGATAAGGAAGACAGAAAAATGGATACATTTGAATGGTGGCGCTGGAAGAGTTATATTGAAAGTCACATGGATTGGACAACTGATTTGTATTGAGCTAACAGTACAAATCAGTGACCAATCTGGATGGGAAGAGGGAAGGCCAAAATCGTCCTTAGAGGCAAGGATGGCAAGACTCCATCTTAGATGCTTTCATGATATTGTCAGAGAAGACCAGTCCCTGGAGAAGGAGATCATGTTGGGTGAAGTGGAAAAGCAGGGGAGCAGGAAAAAAGAGGAAAACCCTTGAAGCGACGAATTGACATAGAGGCTTCCACCATGGGTTTAGGCTTAGGAACAACTGTGAGGATGACACGGCACGATGCAGTGTTTAGTTCTGATGTGCAATGGGTCACTTGGAATTGTAGCTGGCTAGATGGCACCTAATAACAACAACAACAGCAACAACAACAAAATATAAGTTGAAATCATGCTACATGCCTGTGTACATTGTAATAAATGTGTGTACAAAAACAATTAATTACATAACATTTAGGACTAATATTTATCAGGACGTAGTCTGTGTATCAATTTTCTTTTCTGACTTTTTCAATGCACAAACATATGTTCATGTTAAGAACAATTGAAAAGTATGAAAATATGAAGGGAAGTTTCTGTTATCAAAATTTTATATTTGTAGCATATATTACTTGACTTGAACTGTGTCTAATCTTTAGTTCCTATTTATTACCAAGTAAAAAAAGTTATACTCAAAGTAATTGAGAGAAATAAGATAACCAACATTAATGAAAGATAACAAAAATACTAAATATAATTATTTCTATCATCATCATAATTATTCTTATATTTAGTAACATTGTTTTGTGGTGAAATATACTGAGTTGAGTTTAGAAAAAAAGACATGATTATTTATTTTTCTAACCTACACTTTCTTATATTAATGTAACCTATATTCCATGAAAATTTTATGTAAATTTATGACACTGTGGCTGTTATTGAAATTGCTGTTATCTAAATCCATTAAGATACTTATCCAGTCAAATTATATTATAATTGGACATTTTTGGATTTCGATTCTATTGTGGTGTTTAAATTTATCACTTAATTTAATGTTATTTCATTTTGTCAAGACCATTTTGGATACTAATTCTGCAATCCAGAATACTAGCTATTCCTTCCAGCTTCATGTCAACTTCTGTTTGTCTAATTATGTTTTTATAGAAGTCATTGATAAGTGGTAATAAAATATTGAAGCAGAACAGAGCCTAGAAGCATGTCTTATGTTCTGCTATTGCAAACAGCTCTATAAATTGACATTTTGCATAAATAAACACAATTGGATATGATATTTTAATATGTCTGATATATTTATGAGCCCAAACCATATTCATTGACATTAAGTTGATTTCAACTCCCAATGACACTGTAGGACAAAAACAGAACTGCAGCTATGTGTTTCTGATCTGTGGTTAATGACTCAATGTGCAATCCTCACTAATACACTTGCTACTGATAATCTCAATGATCATGTGGCTATCTTATCCATAGATATTACTGAGATGTTTGGTTTAATGTCATCTTTGAAATTCAGATATGCTATAAATATTAAAACATCTGTTTTCTCATTTATTATGGACTTATATTTGAGATTTAATGTTTGAATATATAAAAAATACTGTAGTAGAGAGAATACAAAAAACAGACTAATGCACCAATTCTCTTCTGTTATATACCTGAGGTAGTTAAGGTTTATTGTGCCAACCTGGCTGATAAACACATGTGAGATTAACTGAAGGGCAGAGAGATAAATGGCTCAGTGAGCCTCCCCTTTCTACTTTTCAAATCTCTTGCTCTCTGATGGCCAGACCAGGCTGCAGCTGCCTTAACCAGTTCCCTGCTTCAGTTGGAAAGGCTCACTTTCTGTGAAACACTCCTGAGGAGAAATCACATGGACCTACCCTGATGCAGCCCTGAATGCTGGAGCGGCTGCATGGAGACCCCTGCAATCACTGAGATGCTTACATGCTCACTGATTTGACTTTCCTCCTATTGTCAACATCATTGTGTGTGTTTTGTGAGATTAAGGAGGACTTTGTAAATCACTGTCAGATGTAAGGACTAAGGTTGGACTTACAATCTTTCTGTGAATCTGGGTATATAAGAGAAACAAATTCATAAACATATATGTATGTATGTATGTGTTTATATAAAAGAAGAATGGAACATTGAGAAAGCATTCCAGCCCAGTTCAGTCCAAGTCCATAAACCCGATATTAGTCCATATGTCTGATAACAATCCATTAGTCCTCTCAGACTCATAAAGTTCATGCAATGATGCTGGGACAATCAAAGGCCAGTGGGTGCAGAGTTTTGTGTATCCAGTAATGATAGAAGCATCTCAACTCTGGCAGGGGTCTTCCTATGGCCTCCCAAGCATCACAGCACTGACAGGAGTCTGCTAGTGGTTTCTTTGGCCTCAGAGGTCTGGTTATATCAGGGTAAATCCTTATGACTTTTCCTCTGGCTCATCCAGGACTCAGGGTCTATCAGCATGCTGCCATTTTGTCTTGTCAGTAGAGCATCCCCCAAGAACTGAGTCTATAGTCTCTCATCTTCACAGGGGAAATATCTTGAGGTTTCCCAGAGTTCTCATAGAAAGTCATGCCCACACAGAGATCTCAGATTTACAGGCTAGATTCCACCCCTACACTCCTGATCATGAATTTGACACCAAAATACATGATCACCACAGTCTTGGACAGCACTGGGTTGGGATCTTTTCTTAATGTCCACTTTCCCTTTATATAAAACTCTCTCCTTTATACACATGAGTTTCTGTGGATTTGTTTCTCTAATCTACCCAGTTTGTCACAACACCTTTTATAGTTTCAGTTTCTTCTGACATGAGACTCGTTTTTCTAGTGCCATAAGTCTAGACTGACCCTGCATTTTCTTGACCAGAATGATATGACTGATTTATCAATATGCCATATTCTATACTCTCTAGAAGATATATGCCTTCCATCTCACATAGACATATCAAACTCTAACCTCTAAAGTTATGAATGGCTATTTTGAGATAGAGTAATTTTTTGTAATAGTTATGAGACCCTTCTGAAGCAGATGCAGACAATGAATTTGAATATTTTCCTGATAAGGACAGAAATTTGGAGTTTTAGTTGACATGTTTGTACATGTGTTTTTAGTATGTGTCTAGTATATACATATGTCCACTGCTATAGGGTCAACTCATTGACTTCATTGGACAGAATAGAACTGTTCCTCTGATTTTTCAAGACAGTGAATCTTTCTTGAGTGGAGTGACTTGTACTTTGAACTGTTTTACTTTGGATTAGCAGCCCAACCTTAGTTCTGTCTAGTGCTGCCATAATTAAAAAATCAGAAGTAGATAACATTACCAACCCGAAATTTATTTCCTCAATCTGGAGTGTTAACTAAAAGGCAGACTCTTTCTCTAGATTCTGAGATAAAGTTCTTATCACTTTTCAGCATTTGGATATCCTTAGTTAGAGATACATAAGTCTTTCACCATATTTCATTAGGTAAGAATATTTTTTTCTATAAAGATTTTAAGATTGTTTGATAATTTTTTTGCAAGTATCACAGGCATTGAACAATTTTTGAACATCACAAGCCTCCTTATGTATTAGCTTCCTATGTGCCTTATATATGTGATATTTATGTGGGCATTATTTATTTGGGCTTGTTATATGTGGAAAATACACTACACAAGTACTGTATAAAATCCTAAATTAAATAAATACTTAGGTATTGAAAGTCAGCTATGAACTTAATGAATTATCCTATTTGTTTGAATAAACTAATGGTTTTAATAGGTCATCTGTCCTTTAGTATTTTGATACTATAAAAATAACTACTGTAAGACTACTTCAAATATTGTAGAAATAAAAACACACAATTATCAAATGAGTCCAACATTTTGTTATATAGATTTACTAAATAGTATACTTAGTTTGCATTTCATTTGTTTTTTACTATTTCAAAATTTCATTTTGTAAACTTCTCATACATTTAATTATCTCTTCTATGCTACATATATTGCCTCTTCTCCAAGTGATGATATCATTCAAAGTAATTTAATAATAAATCTTACTATTTGAGATTTAGACCAATTTTTTTTGGCTTTGAGATAGGAGCTACAGCAGTAAGCTCCAAGATAATTCTAAAGCAAGGAGGTATTCCTGATTTATTGAGCTGCATTTCCTTCAATTTTTGGTGGTGATATCTATAGTTTTCAAAAATCCATGTTTTTTGATGAAACAAGATACCTCCCCAGTTTGTCTGCATACCCATCATGATTTCTCATGGTATTACTGGAATGATTTGGCTATTACATGTGTTATACCTCATTTGTATTTTATTTACTATGTCAAATTACCCCCGGATATGATTACTTGTAGCAAATTGACTTACAATACAAGATGACTTGAAGTAAAATTTGAATTAACTCTTCTGTAGACCAGCTATAAGAAGCGGGTCATTATAGTTAGGAAGACTCTGGGGAATATTCTGTCTGTCTATTGCAACTACAGAAAACACCTACATTCCTTGTCTCCTGACAAATCACCCCAATGACTCTGTATTACCGAAATTTTGCCTTCTCTGCTTATACCTCTTCTGACACAGGATTAAAGGAATGCAGCCATATAATTAAAATAATCTTTATTTTTCAATATCCTTAATTAACCACATCTCTGAAATCTTGATTTTCATGCAATGAACATATTTCTTAAACTGGAGATTAGGACATGGGCATCTAGAGTGGGACATTCTACCAACCAAAACACCATGAGCCCAGTCAACTGTTTTATCAAAAGGTCACAGCACTAGGCCACTTCACGCCAACACACTCTTGAACCTCCTTCATGGTTTTAATGACCTCCAGTGCTATGCACTTTCCCTCCACTCTTGGGACAGACCATACATTTTCTTTTTATTAGTTCAGTTACCACTAATCAAATTCCTAGAAAAAGTTTTGGAGCAAAAAAACCATATAAAACATAAGTAGGCTATAAAGAGAACTGCCTAGTAACAGAAGCATTAGAACACATACTCCTCCATTTGCTTATCTGGCTCTCCCAGTGGTCTCTCCCTTTTGCTTATCTGGTTCTTTTTGAACTATCCATACCCTTTTATTTTTTTTTTCACTTTTAGCCTGCAAAAAATGACTTACAATGAGGGAAAATAGGCTTATTCCATGGAACCAATAGGTGTATACAAGTTCCAGTGTGACTTGACATAAAAATTAGCCTGTGAATGTTTGTGTTGATGAGATAAGTAAGAGCAGATCCGGATAGGAGACCATGTCGGCTAACAGATCATTCGGGGTAGGATTTTATCTATTCCTTTCACAGAGGGTGGGGAAGCTGCCCTATTATGGACAGATAAGATGGAACTGTCTATTACCTTGTCATGTGTATGTGTCTACATATTTTGTAAGAGCAGAGGCAAACATTCGTAAATCAAATACAATCAGTCTCACATTATGAACAACTCCCACTTGCCTTTTTCTGCTGTATAAATCTGCTCGAACTTTCAAATGACTGAACAAATGCATAATCGCACAACAGAATCTTGACCACAATCACCTTCACATGCTGCACGTGTATCTTTTAAACTGCTAATATCACAAGTCTTGCATGAAAAAAACAAAACAATGCCATTACATTGATTCTGACTCATAAAGATAACAGAACAGAATAGAAATGGCCCACGGGGTTTCCCAGGCTTTTGATGTCTAAAGAAGCACACTGCAGCATCTTTTGCCCTCAGAGAAGTTGGTGAGCTCAAATCTCAGATGGTTCCATTTGCAGCAAAGCACTTTAAAGGCTTGGCCACCAGGGTTCCTCTTTAAAAAATTATTAGTGAGAAGCTTTGCCTTCTTTTGTTACCAATTCTAACTAAAATTAAACACATGGTAATTTAAAAGAAAACACCTGGTGACATTTACAGACAAATAAATAATGGGGTCGTTTTTTCTATGCTTCATGACTTCTTGCAGGTTTTCCCTATACTTTCGTCTACGTTTGTGTTATCCTGATCAATCATATAGTGCACTCCTCAGTGTGCTCTTCCCTTGACAAAGTGTGTCCCCTCTGCACTTTGCAACTCTTCTGGCTTTTTCAACTTAAAATACTCTTCCAGGCTCTTATGATTATCTCCTACTTATCCTTTTTAATTTTACCTTTACCATCATTATTTCTAGGAATTATTTTCTGGTCTCTCACGTCTAGGCTACTCATTTGACTCATATTGTAGATGGACAGATGATAAATAAATTTATCCAAGAACATTATTATCTTTGCCACAAAATATTCAGAGTGTCTATTGATTTGCTGCCTTCTCGCACTAGAGCAGTGGTTCTCCACCTTCCTAATGTGGCCACCATTTGATACAGTTCGTCATGTTGTGGTGACCCCCAACTATAAAATTATTTCCATTGCTACTTCATCACTGTAATTTTGCTACTGTCAAGAATATTAATGTAAATACCTGATATGCAGGATGCATTTTCATTGTTACAAATTAAACATTATTAAAGAGCAGTGATTAATATGTCATTACATATTGTGAACTGCGTATGCATTTTCTGGTGATTATAGGTGAACCTTGTGATAGGGTCATTGTACCTCCAAAGGGGTCATGACCCATGGTTGAGAACTGCTGTACTAGATCAAGGCTGTCATTTTTTTTCTGGTCAGTAAATATTTTAAATATGTAGGTCATAAAGTCTCTGTCACAAGTTCTCCACTTAGTTATTGTAGCAGAAAAGCTTCCAGAGAGTCTGAGTGTGACTTTATTTCAATAAAATTTTATACATATAAGTATTTAGTAGGGAGATTTGGCCTTTGTGTTTTAATTTGCTGTTCAATGCCCTAGACTAGGGCTGGTGAATTTTGAGACAAAAGAGTCCATCTAAAAATTATTTGAGAGCAATGATAAATTTTTACAAACTCAGTTACCATTATCTGAATAATATCATTTAAAATTTTTTACCTTTTTTTGTTTAATTTTTTTATTTAATCATTTATTAGGGGGCTCTTACAAATCTTATAACAATCTATCATTCAAATGTAGTAGGCACTCTTATATTGCCATCAATATTCTCCCCAAATTTTCTTTCTACTTAATCCCTGACAATGAGATCTTATGCATGTAACTATGTGTAACTGAAATAACAGTTTAGCCTTGCTATTTATGTTTGATGTACTCTGGCATTTTTTAATGGAATACTTTATTAGGGTTCTTACATGTCTTATCACAATCAATACATTTACACACATGCTGCCATCATCATTTTCAAAGCATTCTCTTCCCACTTGAAGCCCTGATATCAGCTCCTCATTTCTTCCCCCCTCCCCACCCTTCCTCCCTCATGAATCGTGGTAAGTCATAGATTACTATTTTCATATCTTATGTCATCCTCTCTCACTCCTCACCCATTTTTCTGATTTTTATCCCCCCTGAGAGGAGGTTATTGGTTGATCCTTATGATTGATTCCCCCAATCTCCCCCCACCCTCCCTAATCCTCCTCTTATCTCTACCCTAGAGGTTAACTCCAGGGGGTGGGGCGGGTATGGCAATCTGTCCTAGACTCCTTGTGTTCTTCCTCCCCCACTATCATGACCTCAACTCTGCCTTTAACATTTTGCGATTTTATTTCAGGGCCACATGCTCATACCAAAGAGCCACTTATGGCTGGACACCCACATTGTGCCAACCTTTGCCCTACACTGTTAGCTCAGCACACATTCTCATTCCCTAGCAAAATTGAAATGGAAACCAGTTCAATCATAGTTGTTTAATTTAACCTGCATTTTGTAGATTTGATTCAACTATTTATACATGTATATATGTGTGTATACATGCATAGTCACTAAGCAGTGATTTAAATGAATAGAGCTTATGCCTCTGTCACAGACAGTATGCTGTCGGTTGGCAGTTCAGGAAAGGCAGGCCGATTCCATTGTTCTCCACACATTTCCTCACCATGATAGCCCTGGTGGTGTTGTGGTTATTTCTTGAACTCATATCCACATGGCTGGCAGTTCAAAACCACGAAAGTTCTGAGGGAGACAGATGGGACTTTCCCATCTTGGCAATGGTGGAAGACTTGGAAACCCACAGAGGCTTCCATTAGTCTACATGGACTCGATGGCACTGAGCTTTGACCTTTGATATGCTCTACCTCCTTCAACGTGTCTTTCATTTTCAAATAAAACATACACATATATCTGTGAGGGAGAAAAGAAATAGGGTATTTGCTTTCAACTGAAGGGGACTTCCTGGAAGTCTATGTAGATAATATTATCCAGAATTTAGACACCATTTCATTCTGAGGGACTGCCCAAGAAATAACATATTTTTCAAAGTTATGCATTTAATATTTAATTTTGTTACCAAAAAAAAACAAAACCAACAATCATCTTCAACGTACTCTCCAGTATACTTAATACATTTGTCAAATATATGACCCAAATGTTTGAGACATTTTCAAACTCATCTGTCTGGATGGCTGACAGCACCTCCCTCCTTTTCTTCACCTCTTCTATGTCATCAAATCGCTGTCCTTTCACGTGTTTCTTCATTTGCAGAAACAAAAAGACGTCACACAGAGTGATGTCAGGTGAGTAAGGGGAAAGGAAGGCATGCTGCTTTTTTTGCCCCAAACTGGTGTACTGAGATGGCTGTGTGAGCAGGTGCATTGTTGTGCAGGCAAAACCAGTTTCACTGCCACAAATTAGGCTACTGTGACAACCCTGCCCCCCCCCTCCCGCAGCCCCACCCCACCACAAACGACTATGCAATCTTTTCAGTATCTCTAAAATGAAAGCTTATTTCTCAGTTTGACCTGGTGAAATAAACTCCAAATGCACACTGGCTTGATATTTTCATCTGTTTGGGAAGATACCAGATGTCCAGAATGAGGTTTTTCATCAATACACATTTCACCTCTTTAAAAACAAACAAACAAGGAAACACATACCACTGTTTTGAGATTTTCCTATAGTGCTGTCCCGGTAAGCTATTTTTCAACCTCACAATCCATTTTTCTCATGCAGGAAACACAATTTCACAATTTCAAAGCCACACACTGTTCTCTTAATTCCCCATCACACACACACAAAGAAGGACAAGGTTTGAGTGAAAGTTATTTTGCGAAAAATTCACTGTGACTAGCTAGAACTTGCCCTGGTAACTCCATTGGTTAAACTAACTCAGGTTGTTCAAATGCTTTACCTTATAGGAAAAATGCATATTGTGAAAGCTCTGCTTTACCCAGCACGATTCCATTGGGGCCTGGGGGGGTCCCCTTCTTATAGGTTCAAGTAAGGGCAGGAAAGCCAGATATTTAAAAGGAGTATTATGATTAGCTAAGAACTGGGGTGGAGCCTTTCCAGCCTTGTCCCAGCACTATGACTCCCACAAAGGGCAGTGAGAAGAAGAACCATTTGATTATCACCAAGGTCATGACCACAGAGGATAGCATCAACATTCACAAGGGCATCCAGGGCGTGGGCTTCAAAAAGCATGCCCCTAGGGTGCTCAAGGAGGTTCGGAAATTTGCCAGGAAGAAGATGGGGACACCAGATGTACGAATCGACACCAGGCTCCACAAAGATGTCTGGGTCAAAGGAATCAGGAATGTCCCATACGGTATCAGCATTTGGTTGTTAAGGAAACGTAATGAGGATGACGTTTCCCTAAGCAAACTGTACACATGTTTACTTACCTGCCTGTCACCACTTTCAAAAATCTACAGACGGTCAACGTGAATGAAAACTAGTGACTGGTTATCTAATAACGGTTTTAAACTGAAAAAACAAAAAACAAAAAACCGGGGTGGGCGTTGTGATTCAACACCCATGCTAATACATGCCATTGAGTGTTACTTGGTATTTTGTTCCCAGGTCCTATTTAGGTATCAGTAAAAGTAAACCCAAGTGTTACCTACTTGGAACTGTCATTACCACCTTATTGGCGCTATATTTCAAGAATATAGGAAAGGGACCCCAGCAGTTGAAGAACTTTCATTTTGAGAGATGCCAGAAATTCACTAGTAAACGACCTCCTAAAAGATTTCCTTTCATGAGTAATGTTCTTGTGTTTTCTATAATCTCTTGTTCCATCCTTCAGAAAGACAAATAATGTTTGTGTTAGACCAGCCCCATCCACACAAAAAGCAACTGTTTTTGTGCACGAAAGGCAACTTGAATCATGCTTAATTACAAATATTTACATCTGTTTCCAATCTCTAAACCAGAGCTCAGAATTACTCTTATACTGACTCTTCCACAGTGGTCTCATTTATTTATTTATACTTTGGTTCTTGAATTATATGTAAATATGCACAATGACAACAATGTTATAATATCTGACATCTGTCATAGGGTGAGTTAGCACACAGGAAGAGATTTTGTTCTTTGTGAAGGATGGATATTTAATCTTCACCAGAAGAATTTTGAATTGTGAATTTTATAAATACAACAAATAAGAATGTGGTAGTGCTAATTACTTTTCATTAATGATGATTTCTGTTCTTTATTTATCTATGCATTTTTTCCATTCAATTTTTACCTAAAAAAGTCAATAAACTTTTTTCTACTCACCATCTTTATTCCCACTGTTCCTTTTTTTCTTCCCTCACAGTGTTTAAGGGTTAGTTTACCAAATACAGTTTTTAGATATCGTCAACAAGAAAGAGCAGACATATGAGACAGGAGAAGATTCTATTTTTGATTTCTTTGCATATGTGTGGAGTTGATAAATATGATTAAATTACAAATGACCTTTTTTGCAGGATAATTATTATATTCTGGAAACTGATTTTAAGAAATGACCTTTTTACTTAAAGTATGAAAAAGGTTTTTATAATTAAGTCATACTTCTTACTTTTTATAATTTATAACTTTTCAATCCATATCTTGTCCGGTTTTTTACTGATATATTTCAATATATGGTTTTGGAAAAGGTGTTGTAACGAAGTAATTATACACTTTTAATAAATTTGAAAAAGATGTTACTCACTGGGGGATGCTGAATGGTCATTGAAAAGTACACCCTGCCTGAGTTAATGTCTTAATGACAAAGAAAAGATGAGATGAACTGTTTTTCAAGATTTATTTCTAGCATTTTATTACCATTGAAGGGAAATTGTGCCACAACCTACGAAATCAACAGCTCAGAACTAATTTATTGCATTTTAGAGGGAACTAAGTTCATAGTTATGAGAAAACTATTCACTGTGCTTCAAGATAAACCTAAACTCTCCAAATTCGGTAAGGCTGGGTGCTGCTGAAAACAGATCCAAGAGCAAACCTTTATAAATGACAGTGGCTGTGAAACGTGACTTGACTTTCTAGTGTCCTCCCCTCCTGTGAGTAACCAAAGGACAAGGGGGGCTTGACTGGGGAACTGGAAGAGGGAGACTATGGGAAGAAGGTCAGAGCAAAGGAGGAGGAAAGGGTGCAGAGGAAGAGGAGAAAAAAGAAGAGAATGTGCTGCTATTCTTCGCAATGAAAAATACTGCAATATTCTTCCATGCCTATTCTTCACAATTAACTTGTGTTTGCCTTGATTCTTCTTTTTTCTCTCCACGCTAATGTTTTCTTTCTCAAGAACAAAGTTAATCTTTGTTTACAAGTAGACTTATTACTTCATAACACCATTGTTATCATCAAGGTGCTATTTAATATCTGTCTTATTTTGCCTCCTTTGTTTTCTTTTATTTAACTCTTAAGTGAATAATCCATGAATATTGAAAGTGAATAAACTTCTTATTGAAAAGCAGCAGTGTCACTTTATTTTCAAATGTAGTAATATTCTCTGAGCCATTTTTTCTCTTTGTTGTTTTTTTTTTTTAACCATTATACCATAGAGCGGTCCCCTGCCTCTTGCTGATAATCTATTTTCCTTGGCTTTACAGAATAGAGTCTTCATCTAATTCTTTCCTCATCTGAGTTTCTGAATTTTTCTTTCTTTCTTCTTTCATTTTGAACTCAAAGCATGATAGTTAGTTCTTATAATTCTCCTTTAATAGTTAATTTAATGTGTCAAATTGGCCAAGTTAGGGTGCTGTATTTTTGGTAAGATACTAACCTGGGTGCTCTTATAAAACAGGTCTGATTAAATCACCTGGTAAGTAAGTGGGTAGAGTGATTGCTTTCTATGATGTAGCATATATCAATCCATCAGCTGAAGTCCTAAAGGGGTGAGCAGAGCTTCCAAGGTTATTTTCTACCAGTGGACTGTAAGTGGACACTAGTCAAGAACATGCCTACTCGGGCTGAGCCCCGGTGGCGTAGTGGTTGTGTGCAGGACTGCGGCCCACTGGGATAGAGGTTCAATTCCAGCTCCGCAGAAGCAAACGCTGGGCCTCCTACACCCACCACCAGAGGGCAGTGGTGTCCAAAAAAAATGACATGCCTACTCTTCACCTTTCCATCACCTAGCCTATGGATTTGGGATTGCAATCTATCAGGACTCTCCAGCCTATCATCTCACTTATGGATTTTGAATTTGCCTGCCTCTGTAATAGTATCAATGAATGGAAGTAAAGATCTCTCTAGATAAAAAGAGAGCAGTATAGATATATATCACTGGTTCTGTTTCTTACAAAAAGGTTTTAAGACTGCTATAGTTACCTATAGTTGCCTTAGAATATGATCTTTGTAGATTCTATTATAACCATTGACTTTGGCATTTCCCAAGACTGTGATCCTGAGTCCCCCGACCCTATGACATATTTCCTCCAGGTATTTGGTTACAGTGAGCAAATTTTTATTACTTTTCCTCATATGTTCTATATTGTATTGATGGATACAATTTTAGCATATTATAGAAATATCATGCTGAGACCTTTGACAATTTTGCAGGTCCATATATATAACTATTCATAGATTATAGCTATTGCCCCTTGAGGGTCTTTGCAGGATAGTTATACCAGAAGTCCAAAATTCAGCTTTATGCTTCTTGAAATTTTATCATATACAACAACCTATTAAAAATTCTGAAGAAATAGTATTCAAAAAATCTTAGCCTGCAGTCTCCCAATTGAACATGAATACGCATTGCTTTATTTTCCCATACACAACTTGCTTTAATTGATGCCATCGTTCTATTTACCTTTAAGAACACCCTCTATTTAACATTCCTGTTGTCATGTTGTCATTGTCTGTCATTGTCATGTTGTCGATTGTCTGTCATCTGTAAGCATTGTTTTCTCTATAGGTAGGGCAAGAAAACCTCAACAAGGTGGATTGACACAGGAACCAGCACAATGGGTTCTGACCTAAGAACCATGGTGAATACCATGGAGGGTTGGGTGGTGTTTCATTCTGTTGTACACAGGGTTGCAGTGAGTTGAAAGTAGTTCCACGGCACTTCCAACAGCAGCATAGTCACCCGCATCTCATTGAATTTCGCATATTGAAAGCTCTTGACTGAAATTCCACTTCTCATTAGCATAATGTAATCTACTGAGATATTTACCACTTGTTTAGCATAGCTGTGTATTTATTACTTGCATTTCAGAGTTTAGAAAATAAATATGCAATCCTTGTAAGAGAAAATTGATACTTAGAATTATATTTTGATTTTTGTAAATACAACCTCTTCTTTCTATTTGTAGATGAACATAAAAAACAACCTTCATAATTATCCTAATTATTCATTAAAATTATGAGAGCTGCCCCCAAACTTCTTTATGTAACTAGAGATTGGTCTCCACAAAATGTTTCTTCATTTTTCATTGATGAGTGGAGTACAGTGAAATAGGGTGGATGTGCTTGAAAATACATTCAAATAATCAAGCCAAAAATAAAAATTTGATTGTTGCTTAGAATTTACTCTGTCTTATAAAATCTGTCTTTCCAACCTGTTGGAAGACAATACATAGTTGTTCTCTAAATGTACTCCAGGGAATATATAGCACCAGAGTTGTGGTATGGAGAGCTCATTGATCTTGAAACATTTAATATGCTCTCACTGAACTATTCTGCATAAATAGAGCCAGGATTCAGTGCTAATTATCCTAATAAACACTTTCTGGGTGTTACAATATACCTGGTGGCTCAAACATAAGGAGATATGCTTGTGCCAATAATGCAAGGAGAATGGAGTCGGATTAAAAATGAGAGGTGCATTCTCAAGGTTATTGCATTCTGAAAGGTTAAGTGTTACATGGCTTCCTCAAAATGAAAAATGCAATGCAACTGGAATGAATATTTTTTTTTTACATTTTTGACTTATTATACTCACTATTCACCTATTTTCCTACATCAATTCTAATCTAAGGAGCAGCAGCTAGATTATGTCCCTTAAAAAGACTCCTTAGTCACAATTGTCGAATAAAAAGGATTTTCTGTGCAGGGTCTAGTCATATCTTGTCATAACAATTGACAACTAATGTGGTAATTACAGCTGACAGCTGTTATTAGCAGCTGTTATTTGGAAGATGAATAGGATTGTTATTATCATTGAAAATGTGAATGAATATTCATAATTTTTGGCTAGCCATTGGCATATCTTGAGCCCTGATAGCTATCACTATGACAAAATTGAAAAATTTCAATTAGCATATATAATATATATACAAAATATATGTGTGTGCATATGTGCATATGTATAATTTGCCCTTAGTATAGCTATTTCTTCCCTGGAACACATTCCAAAGTTTTACCAATTACTTTCCTCATAATAAGAAGAGTCCTCCAAGACTTAGCCCATCTTCAATTCTGGTGCCAGGGGACCCCTGGTGGCTTAGCCTTTAAACTGGACTTCAAACTGCAAGGTCAGCAGTTTGAAATCACTAGGTGACACAGTGGTGGTGTTTCTATTCCCATAAAGAGTTACACACTGGTGTGCTTTCTTCCATGTGGGTTTTATTGCTTCTCTGTTAGATAAATGCTTATTTATCTTCAAGCCTTTAAAACCCCAGATGCTATATCTTTTAATAGCCGGGCACCATCAGCTTTCCTGACCACATTTCTGTATGTACCCATTTTGTCTTTGTGATCATGTCAGGAAGGTAAGCACAGAATGCTAGGTTATTAGAACAAGGTGTTCTTGCATTGAGGGAGTACTTAAATAAAGGCCCAAGGTCCATATGGTACTTTATACTTAACATATACATATTTGTACATAGATTGATTTTCCTATAGTTAGATATAAATATATTTACATATGTACATGCTTGTATTTACATCCTTTTCCTCCTAGTTCTATCCTCTATTTCCTTTTACCTTCTTCTTGCTTCATTATCATGTTCAATATTCATTTGAGTTTCAGTAATTCCTCTCGGTTACATTGCACTTAATCATCCCCTACCAGGCATTTGATTCCCTCTTTGCCATCAATTTCAGATCACTTTTTGTTTCTTTGTCCCTATGTTTGTTGGAAAACCCTTCCTTTCCCCATACTCCTCTTTTCCCACATCCCCTCCACTGCCACGCCACCCCTCAGGATCATTGGTCCTGTTGTTTTCTTCTCTGGATTGTTTTTCCAGCCTATATTATCTATAGTCATACAAAAACAATAATAGGCACAGAAGCAAAACATATTATATCAAAAAAAAAAGAAAGAAAAGAGGAAACAAAACAGCAGAAGTCAACAACAACAAAAAGAAAAAAAAACTATAAATATTTTTAGGTCTAATTGTTGACCTTTATGAATATTTTCCAGCTGAGTCTGAAGGGGTGCCACACCCTGTCCCCAGAGTTTCATTTTGATATTTTCCAGGGACTTCATTAACTTGCTGCTCTGTGGCACAACCTTAGTGTTTTGCCTTGGTGGGGTGGGGAACAGATTGGGCCCAATCCCCATACTGTGTCTCTAGTGTTTTCCCCATGGTGCTATGGGTCAGCGGAGGACATCATGTCTCATGGTAGGGTCGGCCTTATTGTGCTCTCTGTCTATTGGCTGTTTCTTTCAGAAATATCATCCTTGAGGCTTGATGAACCAGGATGTGTTCCACGCTCTCTCCTTCCCTCTTCATTTTTTCTTGTGTGCTCTGATCAAATGTGTACCATGAGATGTCAATGGATCAGGTGTCAGGCATCAAAGATCCAGAACAAAAAAAAATCATATTGATGTGAATGAGAGGAAAGAGATAGCTTCCCCTCAAAATATTATCCAGGTGAACAAAATATTATCAAGAGTTCATGAGAGGGAGGGTGTGGAAGAGGGTAAAGATGAGTGATACCAAGGGTTCAAGTAGAAAGAAAATAATTTGAAAATGATCGTGGCAACATATGTACAAAGGTGCTCAACACAATAGATGCATGCATGGAATGTCATAGGAGCTGTAAGAGCCGTCAATAAAATGATTCTTTTTTAATTACAGTTTAAGAAGTCAACAGAGATAGCACTGTCTTAAGTGAGAATCAACTCAAATGCAGTGAGTTTGGTTTGGGGAGTGTTCATGTCTTAGAAATGTTATAATGGCCACAGAACTTGGGGAGTTAAACCACTAGGTCTTCAACTATCAGAAGAGTCTAAATATTTCTAGATAATCAGAATTTAAATGTCCTGTTGCTGCTTGGTGACATTGAGTTGAATTCTGCACATAATGACCCTATGTACAACAGAATGAAATACAACCCAGTCCAGTACCAGCCTCACCATTTTTCTAAGATTGAGCTGATGGTTGCAAGAACTATGACAATCTGTCTTCGGAAGAGTCTTCCTCTTCTTTGCTGGCCCTCCATCTATCATGATGTCCTTCTCCAGGAATTGGTCTTCATGACAACATGTCCAAATTATATGAAACAAAATCTCATCATCCTTGCTTTGAACCAAGATCCACCTGAAAGAAGCAAAGTTATTATTTGGTTCATATTCATTTCTGAAATCAGTCTAAACCTCTGGTAAAGCTTTGCTAATATATTGTTGCAACTAATGCTGGATGATTTGCATAACTTTAATTACATGTGATGCTAATGATATTATTACATAATTTGAACATCCTGTTAGGTAAGCCTTTTTGGCGGGGCGGGGGGGGGGGGCGGAGAGGTGTGTGTATAAATAAAGATATCTTCCTGTCAGTTGGCCAATTCTTCCACATTTGCTGGCATAGGCAAGTGAGTGCTTCCCGTCCTTCACCAGCTTGTGGAAATATTTCAGTTGGCATTCTGTCGATTCCTAGAGTCTTGTTTGTGGCTAAAGTTCTCAGTGCCACTTGAGAGTCTTCCGTTAGTACCATTAGTTCTTACTCATAGGATTCCCCATGAAATAATGGAAAGCCGACTAATTATTTTTGAGATAGTGACTCTTTCCATCTTTTTTTCATGCTTTTTGGAACATGTAATATTGAGCACAGAGAATCTTTCAATATTTCAAATTCAGGATTAAAGTTTGCCTTATGTTCTTTCAGCTTAAGACACTCTGAATATGTTCTTCCTTTTGGTTCTTCTAACTTTAAGACTTCGCATGTTTCATTATAATGCTTTTTTATTTTATTTTTTTATCTCTTAAAACATTTTACTGAGAGTTCTTTTTTTGTTTGTTTGTTTTTGTTTTTGTGGGCATCACTGCCTCTGGGGGTCGTGGGCGCTACCCAGTGCCGCTCCTGAGAGCCGCCACTGGACTTGAACTGCCAAGCCCGCAGGCTGCAGTTCCGCACTCAACCACTTACGCCACCGAGGCTCAGTCCTACTGAGAGTTCTTATAAATATCATAACACTCCATCATTCAATCTCATCAAGCAGTGTTGTACAACTGCTACCACAATCAGTTTCAAATCATTTTCTTTCTTCTTAATATCTGCTCCCCTTAATCTGCTCCATTTTCCAACATAACTCCCAGGAACCCTTATTCCTTTCAATTTTCCTACAATAGTGTCCCCCCAATATCTTACAAAATTCATAAGATTCTGTTGTTTGAGTCCATTTAGTGGGCTAATGCAGTCATTGATGCTATCAACTTCCCATTTCTTCCCCTTACCCAACTCTCCTACCAACCCTCAGGGACCATTACTCCTGTTACTTTTACTGATGGGTTATCTATCTTGACTTTTATGTGCAAATAAACTTATGCAAATCTAACTTGATTAATGAGGTAAAAACAAATATAAATAAGGGGAGAGAATATTAAATAACTAGAGGATAGTTATGTGGTTCATTAGTCCCATATCAAACCCTGGATTTATCATCCCTTCCATGAGGCCCTTCAGAGAGGAAGTGTCCAAGTATTTTACAGGTGGTAAGATCTCACATTCATGCCCCTTCACATCAATTTGGTTGCAGTTTTTGATGCTGACAACTTTTCTAGTTGACTCTTCATGATCACCCAGACTGGTGTGTTTCTTCCATGTGGGCTTATTGCTTCCCTGCTATATGGCCATTTGTTTAGCTACAAGATCAATCCCATATCTTTAATAGCTGGGCAAGATAGATTTTCTTCACGACATTTGCTTATGCACCCATTTTGTCTTAGTGATCATGTCAGGAAGATGAGTATCATACAATACCACATTATTAGAACAGATCATTTTTTATACTGAGATAAGGTTTAAGTATAGATCTAAAGTCCATCTGCTTCCTTATTGCTTTGGCATACATGTATATATGAAAACAAATGCATACAGATATGTGTATCTATTTAGTTTTTCCTCTTTTTTCCCTTCTATCCCGTTATGTATACACATTTTCACCTCTCAGTAATTCCTCTCAGATACACTTCAATTGATCAAGCATGTCCAGAAAAGTTACACCCTCCTCACTATCAATATTAGAACACATTCTATTCCTCTGTACCCATCATTGTTGGCTCTGGATTTAGAGCCACTCCCCACCCCCAGGAACCTATGGTTTCGTCCAATCCATAAGATTGCCTTATCTGCTTCTCTTGTATAAATGAATACCAATAATCATAATAATACAGATAATCACAAGTCTAACAGGGATCCTGACCATAAAGCAGATGAATGCCTCTCTGTTAAATAGAGAGAATGAATAACATAAATCATCAGTCCAGTCCCCATGATCCCGTATTACATATCCGCAGTCTGACTTACCTAGAAACGCATCCACCTAGTTAGTCTTCAGCATTCTTGTCTGAAAAGTGAGTTTCCTAAGTGTCCCCATTGATATTCCTGGCCAGAGATGGAGCACTCTAGTGTCCTGTAGCTCAGCTGCATTTCATTTGTCCAGTGTGGCCTCCTTGTGAGTAATCCCCAACCCATTTGGATGGAATGTCAAGTGCTACACCCTGAGTCAGAAGTCTATGATCGGGACTCTTTGGAAACATTGGAACTTCACACCCATCACAGGTCTATTGTCCTCCCCTCTTGATTTACTCCCATGCAGAGAGTTCAGTCCGGCTGCTCTTCATGCACTGTATCTTCAGAAATGTTCTCTATGGTGCTGTCATCTAGGGAAAAGACATCATGTCTCAAGCTGTTTTAAGCAATTCTCTGTTTTGTTTTGTTTTTTGTATTTTTTGAAATTTTATTGGGGGCTCTTACAGCTACTACCACATTCAGTACATCCTTTGTATCAAGCACATTTGCACACATGTTTCCACATACATTTCTCAACATTTTCCACTTGAGCCCTTGGTACAAGCTCCTCTTTTCAAAAAAAGAAAGCCTCCCCTTTCCCCTCCCCCCCTTTTTAAAAATGAATCATTTTACTGGGGGACCCATACAACTCCCATCACAATCCCTAACAACCTCAGTTGTATGGAGGCCACCTTTTCACACCCATTGCCATCATCACTCTCAAAACATTCTCCCTCCCTCCAGGCCCCCATTACCAGCTCCCTATATTACCCCTCCTCCCCCCATTCCCCTTGAACCCTTAGTAATTTACAAATTATTTTTTCATCCTGTACACTGTACAATGTGTCCCAACACTCTCTTCCCTGTTGTCTGTGCCCCAGAGACGAGGCTACGTGCAGACCCCTGAAGTTGTTTCTCCCTTTCTATTCCTCCATCCCTCCACTCTCCTGGTATTACCACTCCTATTACTAGTCTTGGTGGATCATCTATCCTAAGTTTCCCATGTTTCCAACTTCACTGTACATCTCCTGGTCTAGCTGGATTTATGTGGTAGAATTGGGGTCATGATAGTGGGTGGGAGGCAGCATGGGAACTAGAGGAAGGTTGCATATTTCATAGCTCCTACCCTGTATCTTAACTGACTCATCTCCTCCTTGTAACACCTCTGCAAAAGGATGTCACCTCACCTATTGATGGGTTTTTGGTCCCCAATCTGTACTCCCCCTCATTAGTAATAATATAATTTTAGCTCATTGATGTCTGACACCGGGTCCCTTCACCACCTCATGATCACACAGGCTGGTGTGCTTCTTCCATGTGGGCTTTATTGCTTCTGAGCTGAATGGCCGCTTGTTTACTCAAGCCTTTAAGTCCCCAGATGCTATATCTTTTGGTAGACAGGCACCATCAGCTTTCTTCACCACATTTGCTTATGCACACATTTGTCCTCAGGGATCATATCAGGAAAGTGAGCATGCAAAGTTGTACTTTTGAGTTCTTGAAGCCTGATATCTCATCCCCTTGACATCTCATGATTCCACAAGCTAGTGTGCTTCTTCCATGTGGGCTTTGTTGCTTCTGAGCTAGATGGATGCTTGTTTACTTTCAAGCATTTAAGTCCCCAGACACTCCATCTTTTGATAGCCGGGCACCATCAGCTTTCTTCACCACCTTTGCTTATGCACACATTTGTCTTTAGTGATCATGTCGGAAAGGTGAGCATCTTGGAATGCCAATTTAATAGAACAAAGTGTACTTGAACTGAGAAGATACTTGAGTGGAGGTCCAATGCCCATCTGTTGTCCTACTACTAACCTTATAAGTATACACATTAATCTCTTTCCCCATCCTCAGTTATAAATATATGCCCCTATGTACATACCTGTATTTGAACCTCTATAAATGTTCATTGCCCCCCAGTTCCTTCCTCTATTTCCATTTGCTTCCCTCTTGTCCCACTATCATGCTCACTCTCCATTTGGGTTTCAGTATTTTTTCTCTGTTACATTAGTCTTAATCAATATCTATTGGCCTTCTCTCACCCACCTTTTCCCTGCATTTGTATCAATTGTCATTCCCTTTTTCCTGGGCTGGTCAACATCACCACCTTTCCCCCTCCTCCCCCTCTTCAATGTCCCCTACCGTGGAGCCATCAGACTTGTCATTTTCACCTCCAAACTCTTTGTCCAGTCTATCTTGTCTAGATAGACCTGTAGAGGTAGCAATATGTACAAGAAAGGTCTCCTAAAATGGAGCAACTTAAGCAAATAAAACAATAACAACAGCAAGAAACCCCCTCAATGTACTATACAATATGTAACAGAATAATAAAAATAATAGCAATATAAAAACAAGTATAAAGTTCAAGGTCTGTAATTGACCTCCAAGAGTGACCCCTGATTCATTTGGATGGGGTGTCAATACCCTGGCCCCAAGATATATCTTTGGCACTCCATCTGTGACTCTACGTTCTGTTGCACACTCTTAGTGCTTTGCATTGGTGTAGTTGTGTCCGACGGGGTATAATCTAGACCCTGCTTCTTCTTCCTGACCCCAATAGGCCTTAGGTCTGCGAGGGTAGCCATAATTTCTTCTAGTTGTCTTGGCTACTGTATCTTTAAGACTTAGCTTCAGAATCTCTCTGACATCCACTTTGATCTTTTTCCTTTCTTGTTTTTTTTTCCTGACTTTTGCATTCGTCATGATCTTCTTGATATCCTCACCCAGCTCCCTGGGTCTAGTGTCATTCATAGTCAATGCACCAATTTATTTATGAGACAATTTCAAAATTCACATGGGATATTATCAAGGTCTTACTTTTGTTCTCCTGAAATTGCTTTGATTTCATGTTCAATGTAAACTTACATATGATCAATTAATGTTCTGTTCCACATTTGGGCCCTGAAATTGTTTTAAATGGTGTGTCTTCCCATTGATGTAGTCAGTTTGATTTCCACATGGAAGTCCAGTAAGTATTTTTTCCATTTGGGGTTGTTCAAGAAAAGCTATTTGAGTTGAAGTAGTCATTGATCTTGTAAAATTCTATCTTGTGGTACCTGCCAGTATATGAAAGCATGGTAAAACTGTCTATTTGTATAAAGATTTCTAGCCTTGGAGAACTGATGGGGACCATTGTAGTCTGTTGTCTAGTCTAGGCATGAGTTGGATTGACTAGATGACAATAGACTTATTGCTCTTGTTGTTTCATTATTAAAAGCTTATAAGTGTTTTCTTATCCCAACTGAAATGCAGCTCCTGTCAAGTTAAGTTGGCCTCATTGCAACAACATGTGCATTAAGATAAGTGTATGCCTTGAGCTGTCACTAACTGGTTTGCGACTTTGCTTTTAAGTAGATTTCTAGGACTTTCTTCTTGAGTGAACAGGAGCCACTAAAGTCTCTGTTAGCAACCAAGCTCATTAACCAGCTGCACTACCCAGGACTCTATTCTCCATACAGTTCCCTGTTATTGATAAACCAAAGTGAAATAGCAACACCTTTGCTTGTTTGTGCATGGAAGATCATTGGCAGTAAGGCAATTTTGTCACAATCATTTAATTCCAGAATCAAATATTTGTAATACCTTTGGTATGCATATGGAATTTATAAAATTTCTTAGAAACCACCTCATTAGAATTCTTAATAGTTTTGAGGTTTTCCAAATATAGCTGGTGTAAATTGCTATGTGATACTGGGATATAAGAAATGGAACACAAAAGAAATAGTTATAAATCAAAACAAATAACTAATTTCTCACTCCCTCACTTCTCTAAGGAAAACTGAAGAGTTAAGTCATTGTGTTAGTCTGGGTAGACTAGAGGAATAAACTTCATAGACACATGTGAATATAAAGTAAGGGTTTATATACAAAAGGAATGGAATGCTGAGAAAGCATCCCAGCCCAGTCCAGTTCAAAGTCATAAGTCTGATATTCACCCATATGCCCAATACCATAATGTCTATAATGTCTCCTTCCTACTCACAAAATCACAGGTCAGTGGGTACAGAATCCCACTGCTGGCAGTGGTCTCCCCATGGCTGCTCACTTCCAGGGCTCAGGGTCCATTAACAGCATCCAAAGGTGGCAGAAGCAACTCATCGCTGGTAGGGGTCTACACATGGCCTCTCCAGCTTCAGAGGTCTGGCTCCATCAGGGCAAAGCAGTGTGACTTCTCCTCCAGCTCCTTCAGCTTCTCGGACACTACCATCTTGTTTTGTCCATGATTAATCATCTCTCAGACTAACTCCCAACAACTGGGGAAGGTAGCTTCTCATCTTCACGAGGGAAATATAGCAAGATTTCCCAGAAGTCTCAAGAGAAAGCCATGCCCACACAGAGGCCTCATTGGCTACTCAATGTCTTTCTCCAGATTAATACCCCTACATTTCAATCATAAAATTATCATAAGCACATGACCACCACAGTCATTTTGGAGACAATTGTGCCCTGAATATGTCTAATAAGAGTTGCATACTGACTGAAAGGCACACTCTGCTGTAATAGCCTTGGAATAAGGAAGAAAGTGAAAGCCTACGGAGGGCCTTGCTTGGGATTTCAAAGTAGAACCTCTAGCAAAGACAACTTTGGTCCATGGCAGAGCAAGAAGTGAAGATGATTCTATTATGTTGGGGATATCTACAGCAATTCAGAAAATCTGAATGTGCTAAGAGTACAGAGAAGTTTTGTATATATAAATGTAGAAAGCACTTTGAAAGCATTGGGTCCTTGGGTCTTACTGACATTTCTGTAATAGCAAAACACATTTTAAAACTATGAAATCCAGTAGACAGTAAAAGTACCTTGAATGATTTATAAGCCTCAGGAAACATGCCACTTGTTACATTTAGGGCCTTGTCACGGTTGCCTATCCAAAAGCAAATGTTATGCCTTGGCAAGGTAGCGTGTCTACTCCAGGGAGATGCAGTCAGGATCCAGCACCAGCCAGGCTTCTGTACATGTCTGCACTCCTAACCCATGTGATTCATTTCTTAGGCCTCCTTTCTGGTGAAGAGGAAAGGGAAACTGGATTCACTAGAGTGAGGTATACTTCAGGTTCTACCAAGACAGTCCTTACTAGAAGGTCTTGACTAAAAGATTTCCTCCATTAAATTTTTCATATATAACCCTTCCAACTCTTCCTTCCCACAGATTCCATATTCATAAGATAGCAGAAGTCTTTTGGTAAGAAATAAGTCATACCCCTCACCCCAAATCTCCTCCCTTTCTCCATCCCCCTCTCTGTCACACACACACACACACACACACACACACACACACACGCCTGTGCGCACACACACACACACCTGTAGGTGATTTACCTGAATTTCTTTCCCTTCATGTCATTCCCTGGATAGGGAGTGGGACACGGCAGGAAGAATTACTAGAAGATTTCTTTCGATCTGTGCTCTTGTTAGTCCCCCCACATGACTGAGTGGGACAACACAAGTAGACATTAGGTTTCTTGGGTGGAAAATAACTTGATTCTTGGCTTCGTATGAGAAAGAATTCATGCCACAGCCTTGTTTGTGATCCAAGTGAGTTTTCATAAAGGATGGAAGAAGTTTCAGATCTTACAGTTACTGAACATGGACAATCTTGTGGGACTGGCCACCCGCATGCGGTAGCCAAAGGCCAGAGAGACACAGCACAGTTGAGCAGAGGGCAAAGAAAAAGCAAAGGTATTTGAGTCCTGAGACTGGAAGGTATGGTCAAAGGTATTGTTGGACACCATGGGCTGAAGTAAGACCACCTAGCCGAGGCTTGAATTGGTCCGTGTCCAGTAGTCTTTATGGCTGGCTAAGGCTCACCTGGTTTTCTGTAGCAATCTCCTGTAGGGGGCCTTCAGACATGTGTCCCTGTTTCTTTCTACCTAACAAACTGTTCTTGGCCCACAAAGGTATTAGACAATTTGCTAGTGTTTCATGTACAGCTTATGAAGCCTTAGAGGGGTGAGACCATGCATATACGGTGTATGGATCCCTAACAAGGATATTGGTGAGATTTTTGCTATTTTACTAGATTAAAATGAGGCACTCCCTGAATCTGGCAAGAAGATCTTATGACTAACAAGAAGAGCCAGGAGCAGATCATTGTGCCTCTACTAAGAATATACTAGTGTTTGGAGGAAGAAACAGAAAGATAATGCAAGAGTGCAAAGAAGGTGAGAGAAATGGAAGCAATATAAGGAGGGAGCCAGCACACAATAACCCACTGAGCTGTAGGCGCCAATGAGCAAGGTGACTACAGCAGGTATGCAAACTCACAGTAACACAGGAAACTGTCACATTTGGCCTCAATGAGCTTCACATGTGAGAAGAACAATCCAACTCTGCATCAGCTCAGCGACCAGAAGACTGAGATAAGAGAGACCTCTCTCCTGCCATTTTCTATACCCTATTCTAACACCAACCATCCCCCAGCCCGGGGCACTCGACTTATGTATTAGATTTTATAAATCCTTGCAATAGAAGCATAGACAACTTAGGGGGAAAAATGTGATTCTGGATTTTATTGAGGAAGCGACTAGGTCACAAGTTAATATAAGAAAACATTAATGACATGTCCCAGTCAGTAATGCATCTTTTCAGACAGATCAGCAGACTTAGATCTCTGATCCTCCTTCTCTTCCATTTGGTCCCTGGAGCCTCTGCCCTGATTGGGCAAGTATTACTAAACTCCTTTTCTCATATACTCCATACACTCAAATGACACCTTACTTAGCAAGTCAACCTCCTGCCTCAAATCATTTTACTTAAGACCATTTGTGGGTTCACATTAATGGATACCAATGTATTGGCAAATGGAGGGTCGCTGGGGGTATAATGTTGCAAACTAGACTGCTAACCAAAAGATCAGCAGTTAGAAACCACCAGTTGCACCCCAGGAGAAAGAAGAGATTTTCTTCTTCCCTAAAGAATTACAGTCTCAGGAACCTACTGGGCAATTCTACCCTACCCTAAAAGATTGCCATGAACCAGGATTGTTCTGTTTTTGGTTTTTGGTGTGTTGTGAACTTCCATCTCGTAATCTCGGTGCTAAGACCTTTGGAGCTTCTATTTGTGGTACCTCTTGTCTTAGGACAAAGATACTGCTCTGTGCAATGTGCTCTGTGTGGTTCATCTTTCTTGATGGTCATGGATTCTCTATTCCAATTTCTAAAATGGCTCATTTAACACTCAATTGAAGGACAAACTGACCAATCCCCAAATTTTTGCTCTTCACACTTCATTTTCATGCTTTCATCCAGTCAGTCACTGAATGGAAGTTATAAAGCCCAGAAATAGAAGAGCCTCAAGAATAAATTTGCCTCTACAACAGGCCATATTCTGACTCTTCGAGACATTGCCCTTCTCATACATGAATAATTAACTGCCCTCCTCTTTCACGACTACATCATCTAAAATCACTATTAACAAATACTTACAACTGAATCATATACTCCTATCAACATCTCTCATCCTCTCTTCCCTAGTCTTATCAGAAAATTAGGAACTAGCCACAGGGGAATCCTCCTAGTCCCATTTATTCTGAGATAAACACAACCATGAAAGCATTTAAACCAGCCACCTCATATCTTTATCACATTGTAGATAACCAATTTATAAATTGCCTATCTCTATTTATTCAGTACACAGAGAAGGGAGATAAGCCTTCTTTTTGACATACTTTAAATAATGTAAGCGTGCTAATGTAATGACGACCTTTAAAAGCATGTTTGAAGGATGCATTTATGACTGCCTATCATTAAAGTTGTCCACATTAATGAGCTGAGCATTATTGTTTGTTGGAAAGTGGTGAGAAGAAACTAGAAAAATTAATGGCAATTTTTCACACCCACCTATGTATATCCTAATTGCTTGTTAAAACCTTATGTAAGTGTCCTATGGTGAATTCTATTGAAACAATATTCTATATGAGGAAGTGGCAAAAGTAAAAACTGTAATTTCCTAAAATTATTCTTGAATGGAAATAATTTCTTTTTAAAAATTCACTGTCAATAATACAAATAGAGTCATTTTACAATGTGTGCCATCTTACTAGCTATTTCTGAAGAACATAATTTATGCAATTTGAAATCATGTATTTTTACATTAGGGAGTTTTAAAAAATAGCAATGACTGCTCTGAGGATTACAGAATACTTGATTGTATCCAAGTGGAACTTGTACATGTATCAGGAGGTGGTTGTGCAAACAGAACATGGAATACTGCATTGTTTAAAAGGAAAGGTGTGTGTCAGAGTTTTATCCTCTTACCATATGTATTCAATCTGTGTGCTTAGGAAACCATCATGTGAACTGGACTATATGAGAAAAAATGATGCACCCTGATTTGAAAAAGGTTTATTAACAACTTTTGATATACAGAATACAAAATTTGTTAAAAGTGAGGAGAGCACGAGGACTTGATGATGATCAAAGATTACACGTTTCAGTATAGAATACCACTCAAAGGAAAGAAGACCAAAATACTCACAATTTAACCAGCATCCCAGTAAATGGAGAAAAGATTGCGATTGCCAAGAATTTTGTCTTGCTTGGATCCACATCAATGCTCATAGAAGCAGGACTCAAGACACCAAAAGATGTGTTGCTTTGAGTCAACCTGACACCTGAGACCTCTTTAGAGTATGAAAAGGCCTGAATGTTACTTGGAGGACTAAGGTGTGCCTGACCAAAGCCATGATGTTTTGTTATCTCATATACTTGTGAACGGTGGGTATTGAATAAGGAAGAGTAAAGAATTGATGCCTTTCAATTATGGAGTGAGAAAGAATATTGAAAGTACCATGGACTGCTAAATGGACAATCCAATCTTTTTTGGAAGAAGTGCGGCTAGAGTGTTTTTTAGAGGTTAGTATGATGATGCTTCCACCACAACCTTTGGACATATTCTCTGGAGAGTCTAGTCTCTCGAGTAGGACATCATTCGTGACAGAGGGACAAGAAAAGAGAGGAAGGCCTTCAAGAAGATGGAAGGATACAGTAGCTGCAACAATGAGCTCAAGCATAGGAACAATTAAAAGGAAGGTACAGAAACAGGCAGTGTTCCATTCTTATGTGCTTAGCGGATGTGAAGGCGATCTGGCTGTGACGTCTGTCACCCCATTGATTGCCAGGGTTGATTCCCAGTACAGCCATTTCCACCATTGGTCCTGAAGGGATCATCTTCAGGATGATCCGGTTCCGGTTCCTATCTTTACCAGTGTACATACTCTGGTCTAGCTGGATTTGTAAGTTAGAATTGGGATCATGAAAGTGGAGGAGGGTAGAGGGAGGAAGCATTTAAGAACTAAGTTGAATATTTCATCATTACTACACTGTACTTTTTGACTGGTTGTCTCCTCCTCATGACCCTTCTGTAAGGCGATGTTCAGTTACCTCCAAATGTCCCCACTCTGCACTCACCCTCATTTACAATGCCATGATTTTTTTTGTTCTTTGTTGCCTGATACTTGTTCCTTTAGACATCTTGTAGTCACACAGGTTAGTGAGCTTCTTCCATGTGGACTTTGTTGCTACTGAGCTAGATGGCCACCTGTTTGTCTTCAAACATTTAAGATCTCAGATGCTTTATCATTTGACAGCCAGGCACTATCAGTGGTCTTCACCACCTTTGCTAGGTACACATTTGTCTTCAGCAATTGTTTGGGAAGGTGAGCATTGTGGAGTGCCAATTTAATAGAACAAAATGTTCTTGTATTGAGGGAGTACTTGAGTGGAGGCTCAAAGTCCATCTGCTACCTTAATACTAAGCCTATAAATAAATGCACATAGATCTATTTCCCCATCATCATTGTGTTAGTCCGGGTAGACTAGAGAAACAAATTCATAGGCACACATATGGATATAAGGGAAAGATTTATATACAAGAGGAATGGAACACTGTGAAAGCATCCTAACCCAGTCCAGTCCAAAGTCATAAGTCAGATATTAGCCCATATGTTTGATACCAGACTATAAAGTCTCCTTCTGACTTATGATGCATGGAAGATGCCACCAGGACTATCACAGGTGAGTGGGTGCACAGTGTTGTGTGTCCTGTGGCAGTAGAAGCATCTCAGGGCTTACAGGAGTCTCCCTGTGGCCTCCCAAGCATCTCAACACTGGCAGGAGTCTCCACATGGTTTATCCAGCCCCAGATGTTTGGCTCCATCAGGACAAGCTCATGTGGCCTCTTCCCTGACTCCTCCATTCCCCAGGACTCAGGATCGATCAGCATGCTGTCATCTCGTCTTTTCAGTAGTTCATCGTCTTGGAGACTGAGTTAAGTCTCTCTACTCCAATTGGGAAATACCGCAAGACTTCCCAGAATTCTCATGAGAAAGCCATGCTCACACAGAGACCTCATTGGCTACTCATTGGCTACCTCCAGATTGACAGTCTAGACTCCACACCTAGACTCTCAATCATGAAACTGACACAAAACTACATGACTGCTACAATTACATATAAATATATTTACATATGCACATGCCTGTATTTAGACCTCTATAAATGCCTTACCTTCCTAATTCTTGCCTCTATTTCCTTTTATTTTCCTATTATCCCACTATCATGCTCACCCTTCATTTGAGTTTCAGTGATTTCTTAAGGGCCTATTTTCCCCTGCAAATTCCCAACAACTCTATTTGAAAATCTAATCATTTACCATATGTATGTCTAATTTATAGCACCAGGTAGGAGAAATCAATATCCAGGGTACCATAGCAAAACAAGCAATGACAACAACAACCTCTTACTCTCATAGAGTCAATTCTGTCTCCTTGCTACACTGGTGGTAGGTCAGTACTTGGAATCCAGCAATCTCTCTGAGAGGAATGAGATTGTCTACTTCCAAAAGATATACTATCTTGAAAACCCATGAAGATAGTTCTATTGTGTCCTGAAGGTCACTGAGTCAGTGTATAGTCCCCAAGAGCCTGGCTGATGTGGTATATACCCCTTTGTAAAAAATTAACAAAGTCAACTTTCTCTTCTTCAACGTGGACTATCCGATTCTTGTGGATATGACCTGGAACCTCTGGCAGGGTTTATTCAGAGATTCTGTCTGACCATCAAAGAGTCCTGATGGCATAGTCACTAAGCATTGAGTTTATAACTATAGGGTAAGCAGTTCAAATCCACTCAACTTAGTTTTTTTTTTTTTTTTTCATTCTGAAGAGAGTACAGCCCTGGAAACCTACAGGGAGAGTTCTACTCTCTCCTGTAGGGTCTCTAAGAGGCACAATCAATTTGATGGTTGCTAGGTTGTTGTTTTGACCTCTTAGCAGTTATTTTTGTTTAACCAGTCTGGATTTTGCCCCAAGTTCCTTCACAAGCAGCTTGTCTCCTTGGGCTATGACTTAAAACACCTAAATTTCTCTTCTGGTACTCCAGGTAAATCCACCAAAGAAACCATCTAAGTATTGAGTTTCACTATCTATGCCACGTTGTATTTTCTCATAAAATCTCATGCGTCCACAAGTTTGGAGCTACAGATTCCACTTCTGGGGGTGTGGGAGTGTGGGGGGCTGGGGACAAATTCCACTTCTGATAGTACTTGAGGAAAAGGTTTCAGAGTCATGTCTAGCTTCTGACTTCACAATGGAATAGTAGAAAGCGGCCCCACACCCATGCCATCTTTCTAGCATACAAGAGCTCTGGGAAGAAGACCTTTTGGATAAAGGTTCCCTGGTGGAGTAGGTGCCTCTGAGCACTTATCATCAGAGCTAAAGTGCTTGGTAACATAATCCCAAATCACACCAGATTGCGGGTCTAAGAGAGAGTCTTACCAGCAGGCACAGCTGAGAAGTGACTGTCTTCATTAAAGAACTGTATCCTTAGTCATCCATGATCTTGAATTGTACTGGTGCCCTATAAATAAACCCTATAACTGGTAGCACGGTCTGTGAGCTATATGTGGTTATTGGGCTCAATAACTGAAAGTAGCAGAGGGTGACTGTAAATAGAAATGGTTAAAACTTTGGAGAGAAGAGGTCTGTCTGACTTCCATCTCACAGGAAGGATACTGAAAGTGGTGCTGTATTGACACTCTTAATTCACTCTGTCATTCTCATCAATAGAAGTACCTTCATTAACCTTGAATTCTGTAGACAGATGTAACAACCTCTGCACTTCTCAACTTCAAAGAATTGTTCACATAGGCATTTGTATATCACTGTAGAACTCACCTGAAGTTTTATTCAAATTCAAATTCTATTTCACTGGATTTAGGATGAAGTGTGAATGTGTATTTCTGGCCAAATCTAAGATGCATGTCTATGCGACTGGCTTGTGAGAGAGGAGGAAATAAATGGTGAAGGAATGGTCCCATTTGGATTTAGACCCTGTGCCCCTTGTGCAAATGCAGTAGTCCAGTCATCATCACTATGTTCTTTCTCTTCTACACCTTTCCGGGACCCAAGAAACAAACCACAAAACCCTATCTTTCCACTACCAAGTTCTCCCTCTGCCCTTCTAAAAATAAGCTTCTTGCTAGTCTAATTCCCTGCTTTAACTCAAGGTGAAATAAAGGACATTTGCATGTTTTTGTTGGAATTGTGTTCAACAGTAGTATCATTTTGTCCTTTCTCAGTAATTAGTTTACTTCTCCATAGCCTGTAAAAAAAAGAGGCTAGATATTCAGCAACACTGATATAAGGCCAGCTATCTTTCCTCAATAGGAGGTGGAGTGACATAATCTTTACACAGTGGACTGTGGATCTGCAAGGCCCATCAGGAACTGCCAGCCACTCTCCAGGAGAAAGACAGGGTTTTCTACTCCCATAAAGTGTTCCAGTCTAATAAATCACATGCTCTTTAGCAGCAGTTCTCAACTTATGGGTTGTGGTCCCTTTTTTGGGGAGGGAGGGTCACCTGATTTATAACAGTAGGAAAATTGCAGTTATGAAGTAGCAGTGAAAAGAATTTTAGAGTTGGGGCATCACCACAACATGAAAAACTGTATTAAAGGGCCACAGCATCAGGAAGGTTGTGAACCACTGCTCTTTAGGCTCACTATTCTACCAATTCAATAGCAGAAAATGTGGAGTTTGGGTCTTGGCTCTGAATAAGCTCTCTATTATTTTAAGGTTATCTAGTAGTTGGAAACCATGGAAGAAGGGCAATTATTGCCACTCTCAGAAATCATTACACTCTTCACAACCCACAGGGGCAGCTCTACCCTGTCCTATGGTCACGGCACATCACAAATAAAATAGATAGCAGTGAGGGCGTGTGAACAAGAGGCCAGGATCCAATTCTAACTGCCTCACATGCAGTACAATGCATCCAGCCCTCACCACCAGCACCATCATGCCATGAAAATTATTGCTCTTCCTTCTCTTTTTTTGCAAAATCAAGTTATAACTATTTTATAAAACAGAGCTGCAAATATAATAGTCCCTCTTGTTGCTGCCTGTCTACCTGTTCATTCTAAACTACCATGAAATTTTCAAAACTGAATTCCTAATACTCTACAATTAACAGTCATGCCTCTCACCCACCCCTAAACCACACACACACACACACACACACACACACACACACGCATTCATAGTGACCTTATGTAGTATTTCCAAGACTATAAATCTTTATGGTAGCATAAAGCCAAAACTTTCTCCCTGGAAGAGGGAGCAACAGAGTAAAGCCACAAGTTTATTAAAATATAGTCACTTCAAAAAAAATGAAGTGGGTCTCTGTTGCAATTTGATGATGACTTAAATATAATTGAGATACACTTTGCTCTGGGAGAGAAGCAAGCTCCCTTGCTCTCACCCCCATTGTGGATTGAGATGAGACCATATTCTAGGAAAGATCTTTTAGCTGTTTATATGACACTGTCAAGAGGAGGGTGTTGCTCCCCCGCAGATGATCAAGCAACTATCTAATTAATGCCTCAGTTCATCCTTGGGTCTCATACATAGTTTCTTTCATTTCATTGCTTTGGGTCAGCATATCTCAGAATTATCTTTGAGTACATCCCCGTGCCAGACTTTTAATGGGGCCAGGTTTCAAGCTTAAGGTATTTAACAAGTCAGTTATCAGAGAGTCCTCTATTCCTCTCTTCTTTCACTGGATACGTTGTTATTCCCCTTAACAGAAAGGGTAGATATCCATCCCCTTTCTGTCGCTGCCAGGAATGACTCTAAAACTTGAATTGCAGATCTTGCTGTTAACACTCTGCTAACTTAACCAATGGCAGCACCATCATTTCTTATTGATAATCATAGGAGTTTCAAAACAGAAAAATTTGTTCTGAGGCAGGACAAAGAGGCAAAGGTAGAAATGTGGACAGAGGGTGTATGAAGTCTGTGTATATGTTAGGACTACATTTTCCAAAATGTCCCATTACCATCAGCAAAAGTGTTCCCTCCAGAAGAGTTTCCTCACCAATCTCTTGTGCACAAGTGCATAAAATGTTGAGTATCCAAGAAATAACAAGGTCACTGTGTACGACTGGATTGACTAGAGAAACAAATATCTAGACAGTCTGTGTAAGACCGAGTTTTATATCAAGAAGTAACTGGGTATCAAGAAAACAGCTCACCTCAGTCCACATCAAGTCTGTAGCAGTGGCATGCTCTCATGTCAACATGGGGAGACGATGAACTCTAGCTTGTAAGTAATGCATGTATTGGTATGGCATTCTCAAGAGGATTTGGAGACCTTCCCATTTTTTTTTGTTCTTTCTGAGAGGCAGCCAGATGGAGCCACGCTGGAGGCATCCAGAAGTTTGGGGATGCGTCCACTGCTTTGAAGCCATAGGAGTTTCCACCCACTGGCCTATGATCTTACAGCATTTGATATAATTGCATATGCTGTGTGAGTCTGAAGAAGAACTCCTGAACTGAAATCAGATATATGGGCTAATATTGAGCATAGTGACAATCTGGACTGGGTTGGGATGTTTAATTGATGGATACTTATTTCTTGATATACAGTTGTCTCTTACACATCTATGTGTGTCAAGGAATTTGTCTCTCTAGACAACCCAGACTAAGACAAAGTCCACCAGTGTGACACTAGTCCATAAATCCCTGTTCAGATCCACCCAGCTTCATGCAATGATGGGGATGAAGGAAGAGCAAGGCCATGGAGGCAGAGTCTTGTGGACTTGATGGACGTGGACGCATCTGCAGGGACTCACACAGGCTTCAGCGTGGTTCAACAGGATGAAGGTGAAGGAAGAGTGAAGTGGGGGGGGGGGGGAGAGCTGTCTCTAGAGAGCCAGTGGTATCTCCAAAAGAGGTCTCCAAGCTTTGGTGTGATCGATGGGCTAAATTCCACCCTTCACTTTTATATCTTTATGTTGATGCGAAATTATGTAACCACAGCGTGGGCCCTGCTGGCTGGAATTTTTTTTTCCTTTATAAGAGTTCATTAAAAAAAATTATCTTGCAAGTTTTCTATGGGTACACAAGTAAATCTTTCTTTTGGAAAGACAAAAACCTAAATAGTTCAACTCAAAGACACATTCATTTAATTGGGCCTCAAAATAGATTTTTTGCTTTAGGTCATGACAGGTTATGGTCAATAATATTTATCTTCCAGCTTTGTTGGAATGATGCAGCTCATAGTGACTCTGGAGACAGAAGAACAAACCACAGCTCAGTTTTTCCCAATCTCCAAAATGGTTGAGTTTGAGTCTACCATTGTGGCAAGTCTTTCTCTGTTTTGCTGCTACTCTACTTTACCAAGCATGGTATCCTTTATTTGTTTGTTTGTTTGTTTTATTTACTTTGGTTTCTACCTGAGTTGGAAAAAGCTAAACTCACTGCTATCTGATTGTTTCTGAGTCACAGTGACCCTATAGTACAGAGCAGAATGGTGTCTGTGGGTTTCTGAGACTGTAACTCTTCAGAAGTAAAAAACCTTGACCTGAATGTACATAGGAGCAATTGATGGTATGTCCCCTTGCTTCATTTTTGCTGATGAAACTAAGCATCTCTATCAACTCTTCCAAGAGATGTTGTCAATTGAGTTTCTACATTTCCCACGTAGAAAAGTTGATGTGTCCAGTCATCATTTATATTATTAAGAAACAGATATTTCATTGAAGAAGCCACCTGTCTGCAAGAGTTGATAATGTGCTCTCCAACTTTATTTCGACCAACAAAGCCATATTTTCAAAGTACTTCTTCATTTCAAAATTTTATATTACAACAAACAGAAATTATCAATGTTTATCAGGTGACAATCGGAAAGCCTGTGTTTTTTTTTTTTTTTTTCTTAAAAGCCTGAAGTTAGACAAAGGGGAGAGAGACAGAGAAAGTTTTGCCAGAATATACATTCACATATTAAATATGGGCCACAGCTCCCAGTAAGCTCTCCTTTCAAATACTGACATTTCACCCAGACCACAAATCAGATTACAGATTATGTGCCAAACACTAACCATGATACTGAAATAAAATCTAGAGAATGATATATTTGAAATTTCAGGTAACCCAGGATTGGTGCAACCTATAGGGACAGAAAATAGAATAAGTGTTTGGGTTTTTGGTGGGAGGTGGGAGTGGGAATGGAGTACAGTGATAAGGTGGGTATACAGAAGACAATATCAAGGAGTCCGGGAAGATAAAGAATGTTTGGTAATGGACTGTAGCAGTTATTAAATAATTCTCCTGAACATGATTGAACTGTGGAATGAAATATGTATTAATGCCCTGTGCTACTTAAATAATCTGCTGTCAATTTGCGGCTTAAGAGTGAAGGGGGGGGTTGGCTGAGCCCCAGTGGCATAGTGGTTGTGCGTGGGACTGCGGCCCACTGGGATGGAGGTTCAATTCCAGCAGTGGGGCTGGGCCTCCTACTCCCACCACCGGAGAGCAGTGATGCCTAATAAAAAAAATAATAAAAAAAAAGAGTGAAGGGGAGGAGGTTAGTCTTGATGACATCATTTGGAGGTGTTAAGGAGAGAAATAGCTCGCTGGATGTGGGACACATGCTCATTCCCTGGGAGACATTATTCATGGAGCTACGCTGATGCCGCCAGAGCTCTGGAACCACAGGAGCCACATGCATACACTTGCCAGCATTAAGATGCTGCCACTGCCACTAGATCCACAAGACTTCCCACCCACTGGCCTATGATCATCCTGCATTCAGTGTCATTGCATGTATTATGTGAGTCTGCAGCAGACTTTAGAGATTGGTATCAGACATAAGGGCTAATATTGGGCTTATGGACTTGATTTGGACTTGGTTGTGATATTTTCTCAACATTCAACTTCTCTCGTATATAAAGTTATTTCTTATATGCATATTTGAGTGCCACTGGATTTTTTCACTAGTCCACCAAGACTAATACCTTCCTGACTAATAAATAAATTAAGGAAATTGATGGGGAAAAATGTAGTTAACTTGTAAAGCTTAAAGCTCATATGTTTTCTTGAAGGGAGGGACAGCACTCTTGAAATAAGAACTAAGATACGAACTATAAATTTTTTCTCAAAACTATAATAATATTAGATAATTTTTAAAAAAACAAAAGGTACAGGAGGAAAATAGATTACTAAAACTTGACCACCACACGACACTGAAAGAGTAAAAGTCTATCTCATTTTGCTTCCATAATTCTTCCATATTTTATTTTACAAGTCAGTAATTAAAGCATGAAAGATAATTCTTCATTGCCTGGTGTTTTTCTCTCTTTTCTAGGAAAGAAAATGTAAGTGATTTTAAATACTATGGAGTATATGTTTTTAAAAATGCATCACTGTGTAAAATTATAAGAACCCCTGGTGATGTGAGTACTGCACTTCTAATTACAGAGTCAATAGTTCAAACCCTCCCATTGCTCTGAGTGAAAAATCAGAGAGTCTGATCTTGTAAAGATTTGCATCTTAGAAACTGTGATAAGGTCCCTATGAGTTCCAATTAACTTCATTTCAGTGGGTAAGATTGTAAAATTGTACAAGCAAATATTTAAAATTAAAAATCTAACTTTAATTCTTTAGGAAATTCTTTTCCTTCTTCTTAGCTCTTAGATGCAGCATCCAGTTTCAATGCTAAAGTCTCTGTAAAAGAAGTCCGAATGCATTAATTTGTGGCAATTTTAACCGTGAATGCAATGATTGCTTTTGCCTACTTTTTTTTTTTTTTTTTTAGGCATCACTGCCCTGGTGGTGGGAGTAGGAGGCTCAGCCTTTGCTCCTGGGAGCCGGAATTGAACCTCCATCCCAGTAGGCCGCAGTCCCGCGCACAACCACTACGCCACCGGGGCTCAGCCCTGCTTTTGCCTACTTTGCTAATTTGTTTCCCCATCTTGTCTGAAGATTGCGTCCGAGTGAAGACGTAGACGCTTGCCGTGTGGGGGTTCTGAAGACCCTCACAGTATTGTTCCGTGCAGCTCCTCCTCCCATTCGTCTCAGGTCGTCACGATTTCCTTTATCCCGATCACGAGCAGGAGCTTGTCCACTTGGCTCACTGACACAAAGTACATGAAATCGTTCACAGGCAATTAAAGCTACAGAAAAATATATCACTCTAGCTTTAACATCTCGGGGCTGCGCATCATGAGGTGCTCCCCCAGCACTACTGTGCCACTGTTGTTTCTCTGCTCTGTGACGGAACGACAAGGGTCGTTTCATTTCAAGTCACGGACTCTGGATACCAACCAAGCTGGCAAATGAAAAATAACTCAGCCAGAGCCATTTCACCCACCAGTGATCGCTGTCTTTGAGAGAATTCCTCCCTGAGGTTTCTTTCTCTCTGCTGCTGTGTTCCTAAAGCCCTAACTGAGGGCAGCAGTCTGGTGCCACTGTCGAAGGTTTCAATTAAGACATTCGAAGATATCAAAGAAGTCAAGAGCAGGCCTGCACAACAATGCCTCGTGTTTCCTTCTCAGCTCTGATCCAGAGATGGCAAGATACTTGAAAAATGTAGTTCATTAATCCTCACAACAGACCCTGGAGTTTGAAAGGACTGAGATGGAGCCAACAACCGGGTTAGGTTTGAATAGCGTCTCTGTTGCTTGTGTACATTGGGGGCTGACTGTGAAATCTATGTGGGCACATTGAACCCTATGGTTAACCTCATGGTGCAAATGTGCGGATCAAAGGCACTCTGTCAGTATCTGATTAAGAGCCATGTAAGAGCACTGAAGACATTTCCTTCTGGTTAACAACTCTGATTACAGGGGCTCCTGGTGCGAGCTTTCCTGTGAGCAGTCAAGCAGGTCCCAGGGTTCCAGCTGCAGCTATAGGGTTTCGCAATGGCACAGCTTCCTGTGGCTGAAGGCTTCCATTCTTTCACAGCTTGTAAATCAGTAGCCGTAAATCAACAGATTGAGCCACTACTGTTTAAAACACAGTTGCCTCAACAAGCTTCCTTCTGGTTTTGTTTTCATACATCAGGGGCATTTTAAAAAAGCGTCTAAATTTTAACACCTGGGCCGATGAAGGCTCAGCAGGAGAAGAATGTCATACCCTTTTGTTTTAATTTCAGTGGAACAAGGATTTACTGGCTAACAGTAAAATAGCATTTACTTGGATAGATGATAGGGGGTTATTTGAGGGGAAAGCTGAAAATCACAAATGCCTCATATATTTCAAGAATTCTCAATGTTTGATAAGACTCACAATCCTAAAAATAAAGAGAAAATCAAGATGATTTTACCTTATCAAACATATGTACATAATATTTTGAAATATATCTAATATGCTGAATGCAACTATGATATGTGACTTAAACCCTATTGAAACAGGATCAACATTTAAAAAGCTAGTTAATTGCAAAAAGAACTCTGCAGTGATATACAATCAGTTTCACACATTAAGGTTTCAAAAAGCCCTAATTCAAAACACATCAGACTTAAAATTCATGGCATCACATAAGACATGGACTAAATCCTTCCCCTTTGATTATGCAACAGTTTAGTTAGTCCTTGTTGAAGTGACTAGATTTTAAGCAGGACACCATTGACGGGGGTGGGGGGTTCTTGATTACAAATTTGGTCTATATGGGTCAACAAAAATGTTCACAGAATGCAAAAGTAGCATTGTAATATGTTTATTTTAACTTTTAAACTCAGTGGAACATTGTTAAATTGTTAAAAAAGTGGGGCGTCTGGTCACTTTACCTTGATTCTTAGTATTGAGCAATCATCTTTCATTTTGCAATCTGATTTAATTACTTTATGTGTTCCAAATCATCATGTCTATGGTGTTAATGAGTTGGGATAAAAGGTGGTTATGCTAATGAGGCAGGATGCAATCTAACTGACTGTGTTATAGCTGAAGTCACTTTTGGGTGGCATCACTGCCCTCTGGTGGTCGTGGGAGCTACCCAGCCTTGCTCCTGGAGAGCTGCGGCTGAATTTGGACCACCAAGCCTGTGGGCCACAGTCCCCCATTCAACCACTACGCCACTGGGGCTCAGGCCCCTGAAGTCGCTTTTTTAAGAGGGATAATAAAGGTAAGAAGAGAGATCAGACCCCCACCACAAAAGTGGGACTAGAAGAAGGAAGACTTGAGGTGAAACTTATCCTTTGACCCCAGAACCCTTGCATAGAGAATCTCCTAAACTGAAAAAAAAAACCCTAATTGCCATGACTCAACTCCAATTCATAGTAACTCTATAGGACAGGATAGAACTACATCTGTGAGGTCTGAAAGTGTAACTCTTTATGGGGATAGAAAAATTGTATATTTCTCCCACGGGCAGCTGGTGATTCCACACAGCTGGCCTTGCAAGTGCCAGTCAGATATGGACCCACTGTGCTAAGAGGGACAGAGCTCCTGACAAGTTAGTTCCCCAACAAAGAGAAATGCTGTGGAAAATGCTCTTCCCCAGAGCAGGCAAAGGAAAAAGTTTTTCACTGTAGATGGCACCTGAACTTTAACATCTAGCACCCTTAGTAGCCAATCACTTAACCACTGTGCCACCAAGAACAACAAAAAAAACTAACAAATCTATTACCATTGGGTCAACTATAACTCATAGAGAATCTATATAAGGTTTTTTGTGATTATAATTAATATGTGAGCAGATATCTCCATTTTTCTCCCATGGAATTGCCTTCATCAAATCCTTCTTTGACATCATTAGCAAAAATCAGTACGAATTATTTTATCCTTTATCTAACAATGCCACTGTGTCAATTCCTACCTCTAGTGACCATATGCACAACAGAACGGACATTGCATGATTCTGTCATCCTCCTTGTTGTTCCTACGCCTGAGCCTACTTATTCAATCATGTAAATCCATCTTCTTGAGTGTCTTCCTCTTTTTCACTCCCCTTCTACTTTACCAAACATTATGTTCTTCTCCAGGGATTGGTCTGTCCTGACAATGGATCCAAAGTATGTCAGATGGAATTATGCCATCATTGCCTCTAAGGAGTACAGTAGTCTTGTTTCTTGCAATACAGACCAGTTTGTGACTGTAGCAGTCCATAATAATTTCAATATTCTTTTCCAGCACCAAAATGCAATGCAGCATTCCTTCTTTGGATTTCCATATCCAATGTCCAACTTCCACGTGCATATGATGCAATGAAGAATAACATGGCTTGGGTCAGACACTCCTTATTCATCAAGGGAACACCTTTTTTCTTCAGAACTCTAAAAAGGTCTTGGGCAACAGGTTAACTAATGAAATATGTCTCCTAATCTCTTGACCGCCACTTCCTTGAACAGTGATTATGGAACCAAGTAAGACAAAATCCTTGACAAGTTCAAATTTTCTCCATTTATCATGATGTACTGGTCCAATGGTAATGAATTTGGTCTTCCTTACATTAAATTGTAACCTATACTGACAGCAACAATCCTGGATCTTTTTCAGTCAGTGCTTCAAATTTTCTTCACTTTCAACAAGCAAAATTGCACCAAATTTAGGCACCAGGTTCTTTTTATGTTTTGTTTTTAAATATTTTTCTTTTATTTTTATCCTAAGCCTAATCCTAACTCTAACCAGGCACCAGGTTCTTAATAAGTCTTTCTCCAATAAGGAGATAACATTTGAACAAAAAACAATGCTACTGAAGCAAGAAGTTCAAGCTGCACTGAATGTATTAACCAAAGACAAGGCTCCAGAATTTGATGATATGTCCATCAAAATGTTTCAAAAAGCTGAAAAATTACTAAAAGCATTCATTCATTTAGGCCAGGAAATTTGAAAGACAGCTGCTTGGCCAACTGACTGGAAGAGATAATATTTATACCCATTCTAAAGAAAGGTTACCTGAAAGAATTCTCAAACTGTAAAACAATACCATTGATATTATACAGAAGTAAACTTTTTTCTTAATATCATTCAACAATAGTTGCAGCAAAACATTGACTGGGAAATGTCAGCAGTTCAGACTGGATTCAAAGTAGGCGTGGAACAAGGGATATCCTTGCTAATGTAGGATGGACCTTGACTGAAAGCAGAGAATATCAGAAAGATATTAATTTAGTGTTTCATTGGACTGTATGGACCATAATATGCTGCAGTTAGTCTTGAGAAGAATGAGAATTCCAGAATATTTCATTGAACTCATTCAGAACTTATATATGGATCACGAGGAAATTGTGCCAATAGAAAAAAGGGAATACTGAAATATATTAAATCAAGAAAAGTACTCATCAGGGGTTTATTCTTTCATCATGCTACTTCAATACGAATACTGAACAAACCATCAGAGAAACTGTATTGTTGAAGAAGAGTGTGGCATATCAGTCTTAACAGATGGAATTGCAATTTTCCTTACTGACTGAAACCTTAGCACTGGTCCTTTCACCAAGCAGAAGGGGGCAACCCTAATTTTAGCAGCACTTGCTCTCATTCTTTGTTCACCATGAAGTTCATATTCTAATTCTTACAGGATGTGAAATGATTTTTCACATATTTATGTGTTATTGGAATAAACAAATACCTATTTGGCTATATTGCTAGAGTTTATGATATAGTATCTATTGAGATTCTTGGTTTTATAGTTTGAGCTCACAGGGTATTTATACATGTATTCATATTTATAATGGTATACATGCTGTGATGTTAGGGTTTCTGTCAACTCAACAGTCTTGTGTAAGGGTCGAAAAGGAGTACAAGGTATCAAACTTGTTGGAGCCATATATTACCACTTTGCTGTGACCCTTTGTCTAAAAGAGAACCAAACAGAGGCAATTCTTCTTTGCTTCCACATGACCTGTTCCTGGCATATGGTTTGTTGATTTCCTGTTGGGTAGCTTGCCAATGTAAGGAATCTTCAAAATACCAAGGATGGTAGATTCATTTGGCTGACATTGAATCCATTTACCTCTGCATCTGCAAGCCTGTGTCTGTCCTCGTTTTATCATCGCTTCCTGCTCATCAACTTTCACAAGTCAGGAAAGCTCCACAGAGGGAGGGATTGACAAACCATGACATCACCAGTGTTGGTGTGAGCTGTGACCCAGGGCATTGATTCAAAAGGATCTGCCCGCCATCCAGAACAGTAACATCACCATACCATAACCCCCATCACTTAGCATCACTGTCACTTGTCTTTTTCACATTAAATGCTGCAAGTAAGGGTATAAACAGGAAAGTCCAATATTAGCCCACATGTCTGATACCAGTCCATAAAGTTTCCTTGTGACTCATGAAGCATGCACAATGACAACAGAACAATCACAGGCCAGTGGTTGCAATTTTGTGTATTCAGCAACAGTAGAAGCATCCCAGCGCTGACAGGAGTCTCCCCAAGGCTCCTCACTTACAGGGCTCAGGGTTCATCAGCAGTATCCATCGGCGGTAGAAGCATCTCAATACTGGAAGGGGTCTCTGTTACTTCTCCCATCCCAGAGGTCTGGTTCCCTCAGGGCAAGCCCATGTGACGTCTCCTCTGGCTCCTCCAGGTTCCAGGAATCAGGAACTAATAGAATGCTGTTATCTTGTCTTGTCAGTAGTGAGTCTCCAAGGAACTGAGTTAAGTCCCTCACCTCCAATTGGGAAATACCTTGAGACTTCCCAGAATTCTCAGGAGAAAGCCATGCCCACACAGAGGCCTCATTAGCTGTCTCCAAATTGACAGGCTAGGCTCCACCCCTACACTCCCAGTGCTGAAATTGACACAGATCAGTGACAGCCACACTATTCCTGAACCAGTGTATTATGTGGTTGTTGAGTGCCAAGTTGATTCTGACCCATAGAGACTACATACCAAACAGAATGAAACACTGTCTGATCCTGGACCATCCTAACAATTGTTCCTATTACTGAGCCCATTGATTCAGTTACTGTGTCAATCCATTTCATTTCATTGAGGGGTTTCCTTTTTCACCACCCTTCCACTTTCCCAAACACGATGTCCTTTTTCAGGGACTGGTCTCTCCTGCAATAAGTCCAAAGTATGGAAGGCTTGCCCTCCCTAAGGAGCTCTAAGGAGTACTCTGATCATACTTATTCCAATACCAATCCATTTGTCCTTTCAGCAGTCCATGGTCCATACTTTCAATATTGTTCTTCAGCAACACAATGTAAATGCATAGATTTCCCCACAGTCTTCCTTATTCGATGCTGACAGATATGTCACTGGTTTTTCAAATGCCTGCAAGACCATCCAAAGTGAGCTGATTTCAGAAGAGCTTCCCCTAAAGATGGACAATTCAGATGGATTCATTTCCCACTTTGGGGCAAGAACACCCTGAAAACCTTACGACTATCTTAAAATACTTAAAGTGTATTATACACAGCATTGAAAAATACCCTACTTAATGCATTAGACCTACTAATATTTCTTATCCTAGTTAGCTTTTTTTTTACTCCCCCTATTACGTGTTTGCCAAGTCAGACTCATTAAATATATTCCATCCTATCCTTTATTATCTGAAGGAACTCTGTTAGCCCTGTAGAGTAAGCAAACATTGGAGTGCTAACTTCAATGTCAGAGGTTTAAACAACCAGATATTCTTTGGGGAAAACGTGGAGTTATAGGTTCCTTTAAAGTTTTATATCCTCTTCTTAAACGCTTCCTTCCCTCCCTCCTTGCCCCCACTATCCTAATCCTAATTCTACCTTATAAATCCAGCCAGACTAAAGAAAGTACACTGGCACGACCAGTGGAAGGAACTGGATATACAGGGAATCCAGGACAGATGATCTCTTCAGGACCAGTTGTGAGATGGCAATAACAGGAGGGTGGAAGAAAGGTGGGGTGGAAAGGAGGGAATTATTATAAGGATCTAGATATAACCTCTTCAGTGGGGATTGGACAACAGAAAAGTAGATGAAGGGAGATATTGGACAGTGTAAGACATGACAAAATAATAATACTTTATAAATTATCAAGGATTCATGAGGGAGGGTGGGGCAGGGAGGGAAGGGAAAAAGGAGGAGTTGATACCAAGGGCTCAAATAGAAAGAACATGTTTTGAGAATATAATGGCAACAAATGTACAAATGTGCCTGACACAATGGATGGATGGATAGATCGATGGATTGGGAAAAGAGTTGTATGATTCCCCAATAATTTTTTTTAAAGTTTTACAGTCTCAGAAACACTACGTAGGGTCACTGGTGAGTAGGAATTGTCTCAATGACAGTGAGTGAGTACAATATCTTACATTTGCCTGAGTAGCCTCAGGAGAGAGGACTGTGAATCTCCCTCTGAGAGACCACGGCCTTGGAAACAGTATGGCGCACGTTCCATTCTACATGGATGGAGTTCATGAGTCCGAATTGACTTAGAGTTGTCTAACAGTCAATCCCTTGATAGAATGAAGAAAACAGCAAAGGGAAAACAGATGCAGCCTACATAGTTACTGTTAACTCACTGAGGTTCAGAAAATATGAGGGGGGGAGGGAGGAACCCACAATGTTTCATAAAATACTAATGGTGGGGCAATGTTCCTAAATGATTCAAAGCTACAGTACAAGAAAATAAAGCTATATCTTCCCGATGACCTACATATGGAAATTTGTAAAGACAGAGAAGAAGAGAATGTCAATGTGTTATCCAGCTTGTTTGTAGAATGTTGAATATTACTTCATTTATAGAACGCATAAGCTCAGGTGATGAACTTCTTATTGTTGTAGCAGTAAAGACAACATATTGTCTATGTCAATGTTTCATTTTTGTTCTGCGTACAACTCAATGAGATCAATGGCTTAATCTCAAAGAACTCTCTCATTTGTGACTAGTTTTATTCACTGCCATCTGACTCGCAGGGACTGGATAGAATAATCCTTGTGGGTATCACAGGCCATAATCCTTTACAGGATCAGAAAGCCTTGTCTTTCTGTGGTTTACAGTTGCTGACCTTGCAGCTAGCAGCATAACATGTAAGCAGTATGCCAACAGGGTTTCCCCCCTCCTACATGGTTATGTCATGAGAAACTCCCCACAGAACATATCACAGGAATTGAGCTTGTCTTATATAGACTCCTACACAGAGTGAATTTGGTTTGTAGTTAATGACAGAGAGATGCACTATTTAGGAAATACTTTCAAGGCTCTAAGATCTTGGAGAGATATGTCTAAAGTTCTCAATTGCTATTTTATAGGCAAGGTTTGGCCTATGGGAATATAAAAGTTGGAATGATCACAACCAACCTTGCATTATCTGCACTTGAATTAATCTTGTTGACTCCCTGTTGAATTTCCTGTACTGACTATCCCAATGGGATAGATGCTAATTCAATTCCCTTTATTATTTTCAAGCCTCTTGAAAATGAACACTACTGAATTCATTACTCAGCCCCACAATCTCATAGCATTTCCTATCTTGTTATATTGCACATATCAGGTCAGCCTAATACATGTCCAAATTCCAAAATTATCCCTTGTACTACTTCAAAAGACATAAAAGAAAATCTTTCTCATCAAATTTAAGCTGTGATTTTTATTCTAGCACACCATTCATTTCTAGAACTTTCTTGTATCCATTATCTTCTTGTTGACATTTTCAAACTTATAATTTTTTCTGACTCCTTTATATCTGAAATATATTCATGTCATTCCCTTTCAGAAGGATAAAATTTGATCAAAATTTAATAAAATTAGTAAACTTTTTGTAACTATTACTAATATACAACACTCTATTCTTCTCTCTTCCTACAATTACTAACTTCACATAGCATTATTTTCATTGTATTATAATTTTTGCAAATCTGTGATTTTAAAAATAAACTACAAAAATGTTCTTGCTACATTTTCATGTCAGTAACATATAGCTATCATTGTTTAAGTATAAGTGCTAGGTAATTATTACCATATAGAATATTTTACCTAATTTTTATCAAAGAATTATCATAAAATAGGTACTTTTGTCTTCTTGTCTTACAAATGCAGATGCTAATATAATTAATTTGGGGTGCATAATTCTACTAATAAGTGAATCAAAGATTTGACTCTCATTTTCCTAGATTTATATATTGAGACACATTGTGTACCATATGAAAGTAATCTATCAAGTATATTAACTACTAATACAGTATGACTTAATAATATATAATTATGAAGATGCTGGGCAAATAATTAAAAAGCTAGATCATGTGAAAAAGATTATGGCATCAGGATTGGAGGAAAACTGATGAACAGCCTGCAAAATGCAGACAATCTAAGCTTGCTTGCTGAAAGTGAGGAGAACTTCAAGTAATTGTTGAAGAAGGATAAAGGTTACAGTCTTCAATATTGATTAAAACATAATGTAAAGAAAATCAAAATCATCACAACACAAACAATAGGTAACATCCTGTTAAATGGAGAAAAGATTAGCGTTGTCAAGGTACTCATCTTTCTTGGATCTGGAAACAGTGCTCATGGAAGTAGCAGGTGAGAAATCAAACAAAGCACTGCATTGGATACATACACTCCAAAAGATCTCCTGTCCTCAAAGTAACATCTTTGTCATTCAATACTCTAAAATGCGTTTCTGAAGTACATTTGCCCAATGCAACAGGTCTTTTGGTTCCTTCTTTGCTCCTTCCATAGAAGGAGCATTGATTGTGGCTCTGATTAAGACAACATCATTCAAGTTTCAACATTTTTTCTACTTGTTGTGATGCTACCTATTGGTCCAGCAATGAAGAATTTTATTTTCTTTACATTGAGTTGTCATCCATACTGGTACCTGCAATCTTTTATCTTCATCAGCAAGTGCTTCGGGTCTCTGCGCTTTCAGTAAGCAAAATCATGTCGCCTGGTTATTTCTGGTTCTTAATAAACCTTCTGCCAATCCTGATGTCACATTCTTCTTTAGATAACTCATTTTCTCTGTGAATTTGCTCAGCATACAATCTGAACATGTAGGATGAGATAATAGAAACATGATGTATAATCATATTGATTTTAAACCATGCAGTTTCCCCTGGTTTTCTTCCTCCTTTTGCACAATCGCCTCTTGGGCCATGTACAAATTACACAAAAGCACAAGGAAGTGCTCAAAGATTCCCATTCTTCTCAAGATTGTATTTGGTTTGTTGTAACCAAAGAGTCAAATGCTTTAGCATAGTCAATAAAACACAAGAAATTATCTTTCTGGTATTATCTGCTTTCAGGCAAGATCCATCTGACATCTAAGAATGCAGAAGAACTAGACTACATAAAACTGCTTGAAGTGCTAGCATGTGATCAAGAATTAGTGGTACTGATAGAAGAATTCGAACCTGCACAGAAGGCATTATCAAAAATCAAGGCGCCAGAAAATAATGGCATATAAATTGAAAACATTTTAAATTTATTAATATTTCATTGATTTTTTTTTAAATTAAAAGATTATATTTGGAGGCTTGGGAAGATGGCAGTCAGATAGGTAGCTCATACCCAGATTTCCATGGAGATTGGGAAATAAGGAACAGACTTCATTCCAATGACTCAAGAGAACACAACACACTGACATGAAGCACAAAACCAAGAGAGAGGCCAAGGGACTAGAGCCATTCCCAACTACAGGGACAGCACACACACACACACACACACACACACACGCAAACACACACATACCCAGAACAATTCACTTGAGAGGACAGCACAGTAGCTACGGCTCAAGGAGAGGGGCTTATATGATCACAACACACAGGAGTCAATAGAAGGGAGGGAAAAAAGAGTGAAACTCATCCTGGCCTACCAAATCCTGAGGGCAATATATCTGCTCAGAGCAGCCAATGCACAGAGAGGACCATAGGACAGGCCCTACCATGAGGCATAACATTACTCACTGAATCATAGCACCACAAAGGAGAAAACTGGGGACACAGTGAGAATTGTGCCTGCTCTGAGCTTACCATGTTGACGTCAGACACCAGGTGCATGGAACAGTGCAGGAAGGGGAAGAGAGAAATGAAGTCCCCAGAGAATACACTGGTGAAAATACACTGTGTGGCCAGGATTAAGTGCTTCATAATACTTGAACGGAAAACACTCATAAATGATAACATATAGACTTTGAACTGTTTATAGGGTTTGTTGCTATTGTCTTTCAGTTGTTAATGTTGCTATAGCTATTGCTTTATTGCTTATTGTCTTCTGTCAGTGCATATTGTTATCTCTGCATGTCTATCTGGAAGAGATAAGTGGGATAAACAAACCAGAAAAGAGAACAGTGGGTTGACAATCGTCGGGGTACATGGAAGAAGAGGAGTGGGGAAAGGGAGTGGATATTAACAAACTCAGGAACAAGGGAAAAGCAAGTGATCTAAAACTGATGGCAAGGGGGTTGTAGGAGGTCTGGCAGTGCTGGATCAAGGAGAGTGCAGGTGAGGGGAATTTCTGAAACCCAAATGAAGGCTGAACATGATAGTGGAACAAGAGGAAAATAAAAAGAAATAGAGGAAAGGACTAGAAGGCAAAGGGTATTTATAGAGACCCATACATAGGCATATACACATGTAAATATATATGATGAAGGGGAAAAAGATCTATGTACATATATTTATAGATTTAGTAGTAAGGAAACACATGGAGAGTGGACTCCTACTCAAATACTCCCTAAATACAAGAAAATTTTGTTCTAATAATTTTGCAGTCTGAGATGGTCACCTTCTCAACATGATTGCTGAGGACCAAGCGGATGCATAAGCAAATATGATGAAGAAAGCTGATAGTGCATGGCTATCAAAGGATATACAATTTGGGCTCTTAAATGCTTGAAGATTAACAAGCGGCCATGTAGCTGAGAAGCAACAAAACCCACAGGAAAGAAGCACAGCAGCCTGGGTGATCATGAGGTATTGAGGGGATCAGCTATCAAGCATCAAAGAACAAAAAATTATATTATTGTGAATGAGGGGGAGTGCAGAGTGGGGACCCAAAGTCCATTCCCTCACAGAAGGCTCTCAGAGGAGATGAACCAATGAGAGTGCAGCATAGCAACGATGAAACATACATTGTCCCTCTAGTTCTTAAAAGCTTCCTTTCATCCCATCCCTACTATCATGATCCCAATTATACCTTACAAATCTGGCTGGACCAGAGCATGTGTATTGCTATAGAGAGGAACTGGAAACACAGAGACTCCTAAACAGAAGAACCCCTCAGGACCAGTGGTGAAAAGGGCAATAATGGGAGAGTGGAGGGAAGGTGGACTAGAAAGGGAGAACAGATTGCTAGGATCTACATATGCCTTCCTTCCTGAGGGATGGACCACAGAAAAGTGGATGAAGGGAGACATTGGAAGGTGAAAAATATGACAAAATAATAATAATTTCTAAATTACCAGGGATTCATGAGGGATGGGGAACTGGGGAGGAAGGAGAAAAATGAGAGGTGGATACCAGGGCCTCAAGCAGAAGGCAAGTGTTTTTTGTTTTATTTTTTTATTCAAGAATTCCAAAGTGAATTTAATTTTGTCTTTAGTTGTGCCTAACACAACTCATTCAAAATTGAAAGGATAAGTGAGATCCTTTCTAATACACCTTGTTAAAATTTGCAAGCAGCAATAGTTTTCATGATTATTTTATTTATTATAAGAGTACCTCTAAAAATAACCTGGTGATTCACATACCTAGCTAATAAGCAAAGTACATTTCACAAATGTCTGACAAATTTTTAACTGCTGGCACTGAAACAACTGGGCTTGACTATGGATAAGAATGTTAAGTTCAACTTAAGTCTTTTGGATATATTAGTTTTTATTGTTTTTCTCTTGGTGATATTTAAACAGATGGTGCAAAACTTATTTGATGTTAAGCTAATCTGTCAGAAGAGGGGAATACTGAGTTGTATGTGGGTATAAAAATGACTTTATACAGTATATACAACCATTAAAAAGTTGTATGTGGGCAATACAATTTTACTTTTAAACTTCTGCTTACAGACAGTCTTCACTGATGGTATAATTCATTTGCTTAAAGGTAAACTCTGGCTTACTGCTTCTATATATTATATTAAAGGTGATATAAGAATATTGATCTAGAAGGTGAATTTATCAAGTCACAAATCTTAAGGCCAGATGGATTAAGGTCAGTGATAGGTAGCCAGACCAGTTGGCTGCCTTTTTGTTCTGTGCCTTGATTTGCAAGCTATACTACCCATGGGACACTTAACCCACGGACTGTGTCACTGTGAGTTGAGGTTCCTTCAAGTCCTGCTTCACCATGCTCCTGGAATATACATTTCTTGAGCTGGGGATTGTAGGACTCTGTCATCAGACTGACTGTTGGTGACCTGCCTTGCTGTTTGCTGCTTGTGGCCGAATAACCTGAGTTGCTCTATAGAGGACTGCCTAGCAGCCTTCAAGACTTGGACTGCCAGTGTACTAACTGTCTCATGCAAGTGAGTTGCACTGAACCATTTGTACTGCTTTATAGATTAGTTAATGGTTTATTTCTTATGTTTGATATCTTTCTACCTATTTAAATATATAGTTATTAGTGTTCTGGTTTTGTTTCTTTAGAGAACCCTGTCTTACATACTGCCCTTCAATTAATCCCACATGTGCTTATTGGTCAGGTTGCCACAATAAACCTCCTGATCACAAAGGTTCTTATAAATCACAAAGATCCATTCATCAAGTGTTTCAAGCACATTTGTACATGTTGCCATCATTCTTTTCTAAATATTTACTTCCTGTTAAGCTCTTGGTATCAGCTCCTCCCCAACCCCATGACCCCTTGATAAATTATAAATTATGATTATCTTCATTTCTTACAGCAATCGCTGTCTGCCTTTCCCCATGATTACTATTGTCTGTCCCCTTGTGGGGGGAGGGGGGGGCGTTGTTTATTTGCTTGGTATTACAATTGGTTCCTCCTTTCTCCTGCTTTTTTCACCTACCATCTATGCTCCTGGTATTAACACTCCAAATCCTGCTCTTGGATTCCATGTGTCCTTAACTTTTATCTCTTCTCTGTACCTGTGCACATGCTCCAGGCTAACTCAAAGTGAAAGGCAGGACTGGAGCCATGATAGTGGGGAGTGAGGAAGCCTCAAGGAACCAGAGGAGTATTGTGTGTCTCATCAGTGCTATAATGCACCCTTGTTGACTCATCCTTTCCTTGTGATCCTTCTATGAGGGGATGCCCCATTATTAACAGGTGGGTTTGGGGTCTCTGCTCCTAAATCACTGGTTCTCAACAATATGGTTTTATTTTGCTTGCTGTAGTTTGATTTATGTCTTGTGATGTCCATTATCCTATCCCGTCAAAACCTCATGACTGCACAGGCAGGTATGCTTCTTCCTGATGCTATATCTTTGATAGTTGGGCACCATCAACTTTCTTCAGCACATATGCTTCTGCACTCATTTTGTCTTTAGGGATTGTGCTGGGAGGAAGACCATCACAGAAAGCCAGGCTGTTAGAACATACTGTTCTTACACAGAAGGAAGGCATAAGCAGAGACCTGAAATCTGCCCACCAAGTCAGTGTTTTGTCATCAAAATATATGATTTAAGCCAATACCTCAATTTTTATCAATTGCTTTTTCTACATATGTACATACCTATGTCTATACATTATACATAGCCTTCCTTCCTATATTTCCTTTCTTTCCTTTTAGCTTCCTCTTTCTTCACCATGACTCTTGTCCTTCTTCTGCCTTTTAGTAATTCCTCTCAGCTAGACTGCTGTTGATCCAACACCCCCAGGATCTCTACATCCTCCTCACTGTTCTTTTTAATTTCCTAGTTTTTCTCTGACTATGGTATTGTTTGCTC
>PVJH01008342.1:0-86129 GCA_004026705.1 Nesogale talazaci
AAAATTAGTATCTTCTCTCATTTAGAGAATAAGCTTGATAAAAATACTTGTTTGGAGTTTTGTTTTTAAAGAGGCACCGTCTCAGAAACCCAGGTGGCATTCTACCCTGTCCTTTACGGTCACTATGAGTCAGATTCATTTGACAACAGTGAGTTGAGTTTGGGGCTTATGAATGCATGAAAATATAAAAAGTTGTCCATTCTAACTGATCATCAACTTTATTCCAACAATACCTTTAATCAATAGGAACAACGTAATTGGACAACAAATGATTTTTCTCACTGAGCACTGGATCTGCTGTATTTCCTCCTTAGGCCCGATAAGAAAGCCTTCGTAATCGACAGAAACACTTGCAAGTGAGTGAAACCAAACCCTTAATACTTTTTAAAAATGACGCCATAACAGAAAGCTTTTCTCAAGTCAAGTCTGCTTCAAAGACACTTTTCAAATTTTTCTCAGATTGACACCCTCATTCTGAATATGTTCTGAAAACTGAAGAAATTAAGTTTCAGCATCTGTTTATAGGCCGTAAGTAAACTGGTGATTTGTTCTCCACTAAAATGTATGATCAATCTCAGGGGAATAAATTACAAAATTTTCCAAAACACCTACCCTGATAAACCTCGATTTTTGAGCTAGCCATGTCTAATCCAGTTCTTCTACTTTCTAGCTGTTACTCATTTCCTTCGCAAAGACCTAGAGTGGCTAAGCTCCACTTCTTTCTCCTTATCTGTGTACTACTAAATCAGAGTATGAGAGTTTATATTTACAGCATGCTCTTCTTTGCTTTTTTGGTGTTTTTGTTTGTTGCTATTACTATCTGTTCCTTAACGAAGGGACAGGATTTCTGGGTCCTCATCCTGCCTTCTAGTTATTTAGCAATAATCCAGACATCAGCCAGAAAGAAAGCCCTTTCTTAAGCCATGTTGGACTCCTATCTGCAAAGTCAGCAGTTCAAAACGAGCAGCTCTGTAGGAGAAAGACGGGGCTTTCTACTCCTATAAAGCGCTACAGTCTCAGAAAAGTCATAAGGGCAGTTCAATCCTGTCCTTTAGGGTCACTCTGAGTCAGTCAGCATCTACTCAGTGGCAGTGAATGAGTGAGTAAGATCATAAGCCACATCAGTCCTCCTTACAGGATTATAGAGTCCTTCCACATGGAGATTCTGCACTTGTAGACAAATTACATCTTTGTCTCTGTTAGAAGTCCCTGAGATGCAAGTGGACACATAAAAGTCTAACATTGACTTAAAAATGTATTTACTATTCATTGGAGTGGTTTCACTCTGGGGTGCTATCCACTTGGTCAGCAGTTCAAAACCACCAGCTGCTCCATGAGAAAACCGTGGAGCTTTCTACTCCTGAAAAGAGTTACCATCTTCAGAACCCACAGGGGCATCTCTAGCCTCCCAAGAGGGTCTCCACAAGCCAAAACTTATCTTCTATGGCATTGATTTATTTTAATTGAATAGTACATGGTACATAGCAATTTGATCAGAACTTAGGTAATACCACTTCTCTTTTTTGTTACCTCTGAACTTCATACTTAAAATGAGAAGGATTTGAAAACTTGCCGAGGAAAATCAAATGCTGCAAGCTTCAATATGAATTGCAACACAATTTTTTTTTCTTTGCAGCTTGACTAATCAGCACCATGATAAAGCAAGAAAAGATCAAAGTTTTCAAGGACCCCATTTACTGAGATGCACAATCAACACTCATGGAAGAGGAGTCCAGAAATGGAATATGGGGCCTGCTTTGGGCAAATCCGCTACACACGATCTCTTTAAAGTGTTGAAAAGCAAGACCATTATTTTGAGAACTAAGGTGCACCTGACACAACCATGGGATGTTCAATCACCTCATATGCATGTGAAAGTTGGACAGGAAATAAGGAACCCTAAAGAAAAATTGAGGCATTTGAATTACAATGCTTTTGAAGAAGACTGGAAATATAAAAAGAAAAAAAAAACCTGTCTTATAGGAAGTACAATCAGAATATTCCTTAGAGGCAAGGATGGCAAATCATTGTTTTGCATACTTTAAATATGTCATTATATGAGACCAGATCCTAGATAAAGACATGTTTCTTAAAGTGGAGTGTCAGTGATGAGGGACTTTCATTGTGACTGTGGCCATGGGCTCAAATGATGCCTATTGTGATCATAGTCCAGGGGTCATAGTCCAGGGAACAGTCTTGCTATCAGACAGAGAGCATTGTTAAGTCAATTATGGCAGATAAAATTGGGTTACAATACAGCACCTTATCATTTCAGCTCCATTTGGACCGATCTTAAAATTTTCACTTTTAATATTTCCTGATTTCTTTTCTATTGAGGTTTTTCTCCAACTTTCGTTGTTCAGTTTTATGGTCTGTTTGTTTCTTATTTTTGCTTTGTAGGACTTTCTGCATATGAACTTCGGGACAGGTAAGTCTACAGTGACATCAATAATTAATAATTACCTAAGCACATGGCAGGGGATGTTGAAGGGAAATGGGGAGCTAACAACGAGGACAAAAAAGAAGAAATGTTCTGAAAATGATTGCAGTGGTGATTGTACATTTATTAATATGATTGAGCTATTATTGCACCACATATGAATTATCTGTCAATCAAAATAATTTACAAAAATTTTTCTATATCCCCTTGCAGAACTGTATCCAGTTTTAATTTTAGAAGAGGAGTAGTCGTTTGGCTGTCATCTGTGGGTATCGATAATACACTGTTGTCATGCTTTTCTAATGTCAAGAATCTTCTCTAGGACAAGTGAACAAAATCTCCATCTGTCTCTCAGAAATAATTTCTAAATTTGCATAGCATAAACGCAACAGATATACTAATAATGTATCTAAACTTCCACTATGCTGCAGTCTGTTCTACTCAAGCTCTTGGTTTAGCAAAATCACAGCATTTTTTTTATTATTATCTGGGCTTTAATATGATAAACTATTATAAAGCCATCAATAAAATATCCCTTCATTTATAGAGAACATATACTTAATAGAGGTTCTAAGATATTCACCTGAGCTAATAGTTCTTGAATAATGACTCTAGTTACTCTTACTCTATTTAAGATGACACCCAAAATTCCCTGTGGCAAGGGAGAAGAGTGTTAAAAGTCTGTTGTTAATGTGCCTCCTGTTTTTCCACATCTTTCTTAAGAAATCCATTCCTTTTAGCACTTTCAAGTCAGGTAACTCTGTTCACTGGTATTTCTGCTTTTTTCTCTTTTGTAAACACTTGAGAAATATGTTAAATGTCATCCTGTCATTTCCTCTGTCTTGCTTTTCTTTAAATATTTTAGTAGAAAAAAAATTTTTTCCAAATACATATTTGGATTTATCCATCGTTGAAAGGTACCTTTTATATACAAGAGAAAATTTTTAGTCAATGCCCAAGGTTTTTGTTCTTATTACTTTATTTTGCTTTATTTTTGTTTTTCTTGTCAATTTTTTCTCACATTGTCTCCTTTTCACAGAGTTGGGGTTTTTCCCATTCAAACTTCTATCATATTTTTCCCTGCTTTTTTTTTTCTTCAAGGGGTTCTTTGTACTTATTAAGGAAATTTTTCCAAATAGCTCTCCCAAGGACTAGGAGACTGCTTAAATTTACAGATACTAATTTAAAGTGTTTTCTTATTGTTTTTTATTTCCATGTCAAAAATGCAGCTGAAAGAATTAAAGAATCATAAAACAAAATAGTCTTACATTTAATATTTCATATTTATATATGTAGACACTGAAAGTTCCCCAATAGTATTCTAAAGTGCTGGATAATTTGGTCTATTGGTTTTAATTAAATTTACTTTAGGTTGGCTGGATCATAAGTAAGAAAGAAAGGGAAAAGAATGAGGAAAAAATCACGATGATGCATTTTATCCAAGCGCTTGGGGAAAAAAAAAAAACTAATAAGCCACCTCCACAGTGAATTTCTAGTGAATCATTAACTAGGGATTTGTTGCCTTGGTTACTGAGCCAGGTAGAGATCCCAGTAAAAAAGCAATGTGACCTATGAGCTCAGGAAACCGAAGAAGTGAAATTTCTGCATGATGATATTTGCACTTTCTACAGAAAGAAATGAAAAGAGTAAAAACATATGTAGAAATATAATGCAGAAAGGATTGCCTTGATTCTTGACCCAATGGCAAAGACATTCACAGACATAAGCACATAGATACACATTCTCACAATAATAATACCTTAGTGTTTAATCTGTTGGTGAGATATTATAAAGCATAGATCATTTCCATATGAGACATCTATCTCTCCAAAAAAAACAAAGCACTATGCTTATCATTGATGGCTAGTTATTCCAGTGGTAGAGAATATTTTCACTATCATATGTTTGCAAGACAAGCATTCAGAAAGCAGAATAGTTGGGTGGGTTTTCCAGGGGAAATATTTCTGTGACATTTTACTGAGCTATTAAATGACTGCTCTTAACATTTTAATTCATCAAAAATTTAAGCCACGTGAATATTGGTACCAGACCCAAAACCTCTGCGTTCAAGGAAAAATCTGAAGACGTGACTTCAACATCACTTTGGACCCAACTCAAGACCTTGATAGCCTGACACCCTCATTAGCAATGGCTAGGACTAGGACTCCAAGTCTTACTTCCTGCTCCTTCCTGCAAATCCTCCAAATCACTTCCATTATGCAAAAGTCAAGATCCGATGATAACCAGTGCTGCTCTGGCAAGTCGACAACTGTCCTTTGGATACCAATGTGGCATCTGATAAGAAACAATGAGGTTGTCATTGATGCTAATTGTCTCCCTGTCCATTTTGATCCACGATAACCCTAGGTGCCAAGCAAAACCATTTGATGGATTGTGGGGGTTTTCATTGAAAACATTTTCTCTTTGCTGTGATTGTTGTTAAAAATAGACACAGCAAGACATACACCAGCTCCATAATTTCTGTATGTACTATTCACTATCACGGATTATATTCTTCAAGATATATGCAACCCTTCTCATCTACCTTTTCCAAACTGTTTCTCGGTCATTAACATAAATTCACTGCCTCCTAAGTTTCCTATCTTACCTTTTTAGTTGCTGTTGTCAGTTTGATTCTATATAGACAGTTCTCTAAAATAGCACGGTGCTCCAGGCAGACATTCTTTCCTAATTAGGTTAGAATACTACTTAGTTAAAAAAAAAAAAGACCTCAAGGAATATTTTTGGTTTTAAATTTAAAGATTAACTTCAAGAATAATTTGGGGAGTTCATCCAACTACCATGGCTCCAAAAAATCTGTATCCCATGAGAATCTGTAACTCTCTTCTGCATTTCCCCCCTTAGATAAGGATTATTCTATGTAATCTTTGATCAAAACATTCTGTAACGGCACCATCCAGTTCTCCAGGTTTCATGGCAAAAAAGGTAGGTCAGGGAGATAGTCATACATTCCATTTCCTCTTCCTATTACTCACTCCTTCCTTTATTATTCTAGGTGAGTAAAGACCAATGACTGTACTTTGGATGGCCACTTGCATGATTTTTGACCCCTGGCATCTCGTAACAAATGAAGAGGTAAAACAAAGGCACTAGACACAATTTTCAAGGAGGTGACCTTTCAGAAGTAAATGGACAGCATTATCTTCCAAGGCAACTTGGTTGATATAAGCAGGCAGTATATGTGGGATGAATATAAGACTTTTCCCCAAACTCTGTCTCCTCCAAAGTTTTACCAACTATTAGAAGCTGTTAGCCAGCACTTGGTGGGAGGTCAGATGCTTCGAGATATTTTCCCTGAAGGCTCCAGCCATCCATATGTAACTGGCTCACCTACAAAAGGTAGGGCTCACTCCCTGTTGTTAGGACAATGGGTCACTTTCCCGGAAAACTTTGGCTAAATCAAGTCTGCAGCCCAAGGGCAATCAAGATTAGGCTGCCGTCTACAGTCTGCAGTCTGGAGTCCGGTCCATCTTGTCACAGGTGTGCTCTCAACACCTCCCCTTCCTACTGTCTGTCTAGATCCTCCCTCTCATTACTGGGGTACCTATAGGATAGCCCCTTTCTATGATGTATGTCCTTACCTGTAATCAGGGAGCTCGCATATCTCCAAAAGACTTAAAAGCCTTGGTTAGCAGTAAACCTGGTTCTCTCTCTCCACATGGGTCCTCAAATGGGGCTAAGGTAGCATATTACTATGAAATGTGTCTGACTCCGTAATTTCTCTCTCTCATCTTTTCTATGACTTTACTATAATCTTTACTTATTATCACTGTACAATTGCACCTACCAGACCCGTGATGATAAGCTAGGGGCCTGCTCCCCTAGTAAGTATATAAATTGGATACTCAAAACTGGGGGATAGAGGTAAGAAGTGGTTAGCTTTCAAATTTTTATAGGTAGGGGAACATATTCATAGGATTATAGGATTAAGGTGTCGGTGTTACTTAATTGCAATGGTGAGACTAAAGAATTATGTACAGGTGTCACATTGGCAAGGGGTGGATTGAGACAGCTAAAGTTTACTGTGCCAACCTGGCTGATAAACACACGTGGGATTAATTGAAGGGTGGAGAGAGAAATGGCTCTGTGAGTCTCACCTTTCTAGTTATCGGGTCTCTTGCTTTCTGATGGTCGCATCAGAAGCTGCCTTAGCCAGCTCCCTGCTTCAGCTGGCAAGGCTCACTTCCTGCCAGAAATTATTGAGGAGCAGTCACATGGACCTACCCCAAGGCAGCCCTGGGTGCTGGAGCAGCCCGTGCAGAGACCCCTGTCAGTGCTGAGATGCTGACACATTCACTGATTCAGGTTCTCTCCTGCAGTCAGCATCATTGCGTGTGTTCTGTGAGATGGAGGAGGACTTTGTAGATTTGTGTCAGATATATGGGCTAATGTTGGACTTGGGGACGTGGGCAGCACTGGGTTGGGATATTTTCTTGAAGTGAACGTACCCTTTATATACAACTCTCTCTCTTATCCATATGAGTTTCTGTGGACTTGTTTCTCTAGTGTACCCAGACGCACACCTTATGACTCACTTCCATTAAGTCCATTTTGACTCAAACTGGTTTGGGTTTCCAAAACTGTAAATCTTTATAAAAGCAGGCTTATCTTTCTCCCTCAGAGCATCAGGTGAGTTTAAACTGCTATTCTTGAGGTGAAGAGTCCAATACCCATCCAACAGCACCAGCAGGGCTCTTAAAGACACCTCTTACATTTAGATGCCCTCCTTGTAGTTAGCAGTTTGCCATCGGTGAAAGCCAATCCGCAGCTTGATACAGCAAATAGAACAAGAGGCCAACATCCTGGGTTCATAGTTCAGCGTCAGCACTTAGACCCTGTGTGGCCTTGAAAATGAAAACTTCCCACACCTTAGCCTCTTCAGCTACAAAATCATATCTGCTTCCAAAAGATTTGTTACTGAAATTAAGGGAGATGATACAGGCAAAACTTGTAACTCACTAAGATTAGAATGCTGTTTTTCTACTTCCCATTTTCTACTTTTATTTAAAAGGTCAGATTTCCTGAGATGCTTAAATAAGGTATTCTAAAATTTAGAGCACTTTAAATGCTTCCTTGTGTAAGTGAATACTGCTATTGGTTCGCTTGGTCTGCAACCCTATCTTAACACATATGACTAAATGCTTTAAATCAAGTCAAAAGGGTGACTTTGGGATTGAAATGGAAATTCCTGAAGCATGTACATTGTTTAAATCCTGCTCAAATTTGAATGCAGTTGCCTTAGTCTAATTATCCAGGTATAGTTCTTTTTTTAATATTTTAAAATACATAAAAATCATTTTATTGGGCTGAGCCCCGGTGGCGTAAGTGGTTGAGTGCAGGACTGAGGCCTGCGGGCTTGGTGTTTCAAATCCAGTGGCAGCTCTCAGGAGCAGCACTGGGTAGTGCCCACGACCACCAGAGGCAGTGATGCCCCCAAACAAAAACAAACACAAAAAAAACTCATTTTATTGGAGAATTTAGCAGCTCTTATAACAACCCATACATCAATTATATCAAGCATATTTGTACATATGTTGCCATCACTATTTTCAAGATATTTCTTTCTACTTGAGCCCTTGGTATCAGCTCCTCTTTTTTCCCTCCCTCCCCCACTTTTTCACTTTTGTGACCCCTTCATAAATTATCAATTATTTGCATATCTTATATCATCTGCTCACTCTCTTCACTCACGTTTTGGTTATTCATCTCCCTGGAAAAGGGTGTGTGTGTGTGTGTGTGTGTTAAATGTTGATCATTGTGATCGATTCCCCCACTTGCCCCCTGCTCTCCCTACTTTCCCCCAATCCTCATGGTATCACAACTCCCATTATTATTCCTGAGGGAGTTATCTGTCCTGGATTCCATGTGTTGAAAGCTCTTGTCTGTACCAGTCATCATGCTCCATCAGGTCTAGCCAGATTTGAAAGGTAGAACTGGGGTCATGATAGTGGGTAGGGAGGAAGCATTAAAGAACTAGAGTCCTGTTGTGTGTTTCGTTGGTGCTATATGCATGTGGATACCCTGACTGGCCATAGTCTTAATCATAAATTATCTTCGTCTTACAATGACTGGCCATAGTCTTAATCATAAATTATCTTCGTCTTACAATCTTCCCAGCATCCACCAATCTGCAACTGTAGGATTTCTTTTACCATCATTAGTCCAATTTGGGGAAAATTAAAGTGCTATATTTGAGGTAAGCATTGATTTAGGAGTTAAATGAGATGAATGTTTATCATCTGTAGTTTATTGCAAATTCAACAGAAGGTGCTGAGATTTGCTTTTACTCCCAATCTGACTTTATTTAAGCTCTTTTTTTAATCAAAATAATTGGCTTTCTGCCTTTATTTCCTGTCAAAACAGTTAGATGCTTATTACTTCATATTTATTTATCCTTTACTTTCCAGGGACAGCCAAATCCTAAGATGCGTAAGTACACTGCAAAGGTTTAGAATTCTCCAAGTTCATTTTTAATAAGAATTACCTTACTGGTAGCAACAAATAAATGAAAAAATTTCAATACCACAGAGGCCTGGAGCAATCTGCTCAGAAAAATGTTATTTTTCTTACTTCCTACATTATCCTTACAGTTGCTGCTATTAGGTGCCATTCATTTGTTTCCAACTCATCGTGACCCTGTGTGTAAAAAACACTGCTCCACCCCCGTCTACCAGCTTCCTATGCTTCACTAGGCTTCTGCTGTTGCAGTCATTATTCCAATCTAGCTGCTTCACGAGCTTTTTTTTTTCCCACGAGACTTGACTTGACCAAACATGATGGCCTTCTCCAGGAATTGTATCCCCTGATAACACACCAGAAGTAAGTGCAACAAAGTTTCACTATCCTGATTTCCAAGCTGCACTTCTTCCAAAACAGACCTATTGGTTCTTCTGGCACTTCATGAAATATTCAAAATATTAAGCCACGCCAAAATCCAAATGTGTTCGTTCTTCTCCAGTCTTCCTTCTTCCCTGTCCAGCTCTCCCATGCATACCAGGGCACTGAAAAGCTAATGCCATGTGTCGGGGACACTTTTGTGCTTGGTCTTTAACATTCTAAAACAGTCCTTTAGGGCTGAGCCCCGGGGGCGTAGTGGTTGTGCGCGGGACACTTGGCCCACTGGGATGGAGGTTCAATTCCAGCAGCGGCCCCACAGGAGCAAAGGCTGGGCCTCCTACTCCCACCACCAGAGGGCATTGATGCCCAAAAAGCAAAAAACAAACAAACAAACAAACAAAAGCAGTCCTTTGTTGCATGATTTCCAAATACAATAGGAGGGGGACCCTCACCTCCAAAAAAAAAAAGAGATGCTGATTTTTTTAATATGACAGGGACTAGTGCATTTTGAGGTAGTTCCACCAGATAAGACTGTTAACCAAGCTTTCTATTTAAAGGTTTTGAAAAGATTGTGTTTAATAGTATGCAAAGAAACAGCCTGATTTGTGGGAGTTGGGGGACTGGTTTTGCCACCTGCTCATGCAGCCACCTCCGAGCACCAGTTTGGGGCAAAAGCAGCATGCCCTCTTGCCCCACACACCTTACTCACCTGACCTCTCTCTATGTGATTTCTTTTTGTTTCTGTGAATGAAGAGGGACCTGAAGGTAGCACATTTTAAATGTTTTAAAAAGTGGAACATTTATAGAGGTCTAAATACATTGTCAGTATACTTAGATATAATGAGAGGGGAATATATCTATGTACTTATATCTATAAGTATAAAGCCATTAATACTTACAAGATTTAAGGCAGGAGATTGTCACTGGGCCTCAATTCAAGTACTCCCTCAACACAAACACTTATTTGTTCCAAAAATCTGGCATTCTGCAATGCTCACCTTCCTGGCATGATCACTGAAGATAAAAAGGGTGCATAAGCAAATGTGGTGAAGAAAGCTGATGGTGCCCAGCTATCAAAAGATATAGTGTCTGGGGTCCTAAAGGCTTGAAGATAAACAAGCGGCCATTTGGCTGAGAAGCAACACAGCCCACATGGAAGAAGCACACCAGCCTGTGTGATCATGGAGTGCCTATGGGAAAAAGTATCAGGCATCAAAAACCAAGAACAAAATCATACCAATGTAAATTGGTGGGGGGCAGAGGGGCGGTATGGCGAGAAGTAGAAACCCAAAGCCCATCTATAGACAATTGGGCATCCCTTTACAGAAGGGTCACAAGAAAGAGACGACCCAGTCAGGGTGCAGTATAGCACTGATTAAACACACAACTTTCCATTAGTTCTTTAATGCTTCTTCCCCTCCTCCACTATCATGACCTCATTTTACCTTACATATTGGATTAGGAGAACATGCTAATTGCTACAGATAAGAGGAGGGAATCCAGGATAGATAAACCCCTCAGGGCCAACAATGAGACTAGAGATACCAGGAGGATAGGAGGAAGTGTGGGGAGAATGGGGGAATTGATCTCCAGGATCAGCATATAACCCCCTCCAGGGAGGCAAACAACAGAAAAGTGGATGAAGGGTGACAGAGGATGATGTAAAATATGAAAAACAAATCTATACATTATCAAGGGTTCATGAGAGAGGGCAGGGATAGGGGAAAATGAGGAATGGATAAGAGACACATGAGCCCCAAATACAAGTATTTAGTAAAATAAAAAACCAGAAACTACAGCGATTTGACGACATAGAAGAGGTGAAGAAAGAAACGAGGGAGTCGTCCAAATAGGCGAGTTTGAAAAATGTTTCCAAGAATGGAATCACAGATTTGGCAAAAGTATTAAAGTGAAGTGAAGAGTACTTTGAAGATGATAAAGTTGTTTTGTAGACAATACTTAAATATTTGGCTTTGAAAAAGAATTCCATTTTAGGGGAGTATTCCCTCATATGTCATTTGATTTCTTGGCTATTGCTTCGATGAGCAGTGATTTTCAGATAGAAGATAATATCTAAGAAGAACTTTATCTATTGCTGTTTGTTGTCGTTCGATACCATCAAGTCTGTTTGACTCAGAGGGACCCTATGCACAATAAAACATAACACTGCCCAGTCTTTAGCCATCTTCATAATTGCTCCTCTCATTCAGTTCACTACTGTAGCCATTGTGTCCCTCCATCTCCTGAAGGGCCTTCCTCTTTTTCACAGCCCTTACACTTTACCAAGCATAATGTGTCCTTCTCTGGGATATCAATGACACTATACATATAGAAACCCATACGTCACTAAAAAAGTAGAAAGCAAGAAAAGGCCAAAATGAATGTCAGAAGAGATACTGAAATTTGCCCTTGAATGTAAAAGAGCTACAGTAAAAGTAAAATATGATCACTTAAATGAGCTAAAGAGTTTTCAAAGACTGACTCAAGAAGACTAAGTATTATAATGAAATGTGCAAAGATATGGAATTAGAAAGCGAAAGGGAAGAACACACCCAGCATTTCTCAAGCTGAAATAACTGAAGGAAACAAATCAATCCTTGATTTATAATATCAAAGAATTCTGTGAATGATGAAGAAAGTAGCATGATGACGATAGAAGGACTGCAAAGAGTCGCTGTGCCAAAAAGAATGTCACCAGGCAACCATTTCAGAAGATAACAAATGACCAAAAACCAATGGTATTGAAGGAAGTGTTCAAACTGCAATAAAGGCATTGGCCAAAAACAGGGGACCAAAAACTGCCATGACACCAACCAACATGTTTTGACAAACAGTTGCATCAATGGATCCAGGTGCTCATTCATCTATGCCAAAAAAATTTAGAAGAATATCTGGATAGCAGACTGGGAGAGATCCATATCTGAGCCTATTCCCAAGAAAGGTGATCCAAAAGAAGTTGGAATTTTTTTTTTTTTTTTAGGCATCACTGCCCTCAGGTGGTGGGAGTAGGAGGCCCAGCCTTTGCTCCTGGGAGCCGGAATTGAACCTCCATCCCAGTGGGCTGCAGTCACTGCGCACAACCACTACGCCACCGGGGCTCAGCCCTGAAGTTGGAATTTTTTGAAGCAATATCAGACATAGGTAAAATTTTGCTGAAGATAATTCAAAACTGTTGCAGCAGCACATCAATAGGAAACTACTCTTTGAAAAGTCCAAATTGTCTAATTTAAGCCTGAAGCCTATACCAATATGCTGTCCACCTTTCTCTCAGAACAAGCAATCTCAGTTCAATTGAAGAGAGTAAGGGTTTTTTTGTCGTTGTTGTTTGGGGGGGCTTTATAAACCATTTCATTGAAGGCCCATACGATTCTTATCACAATCCATACAAACATATATTCTGTCAAGCATATTCAAAGGCAATAACTTTCTAAAAGGATATAGTTCATGGAAGAAACTGATAACACCACTTACTGCAATGCTCTAACAGGTCAGAATCATTAGTGTCAGGTTCATTTTCTATGGTAGGTCATTCTCTCTCTCTCTCTCTCTCTCTCTCTCTCTCTCTCTCTCTCTCTCTCTCTCTTTCTCTCTCTACTGTATCTTGTCCTTGGGACTTCTTTATATTTCTCCATATAAATTCCCTCTGATAAGAGCAGGCGCAAAGTCAATAAAGGGGCAATAGCTAATCTGACTAAGAGTTGTGGGCTTCATTGTTTGACCTGTGACTGAAGACCCAGTGGACCTTTTTTATCAAGCCTTGGTGGCACTCTCTGGTTTTTATAAAGAACTACAGATTTGGAGCTCTTGGATTGGGTCACTATGAGTTTTAATCAACTCAATGGCAAAGGATTTGTTGTTTGCTGGATGGCTTGTGTGTGTGTGTGTGTGTTGTAGGGAAGTCCAGGTGGCACTGTAGGTTAGACATTGGTGGTTCAGAGCCACCAGCCTCTCCACAGGGGAAAGATAAAACTGCTTCCATAAAGGTTTGAGGACACTGTAGAGAGTCTCAGTGAATAGTATGGCCCAATGACAGTAGGTGGGTCCCCATGAAAAGAAGGCCTCCTAGGTTAGTGGGCTAAGTATTGAGCTCCAATTGGAAGATCAATAGTTCAAACTCTTAGGTCAAATATATAGGAGGAAGCTATAAGGGAGAGGGGTAGTTGGTTATATCTCTTAAACACAGGCTGCTGGTGAAAATCCATTAAGTGAATCATTTTCATCGGGATATCTATCTGTGTCTTCTCTATGACTATAAATGTCATCCAATCATTAAAACTTTCACTTTTCAGTTCTTTTTAATAATCCATATTACATTCATTACATCCCTATAAGCTAGGGTCATCATTAGTCATAGTCAGCTAGGTGACAGTGACTTTAGTTGTTCGTGTCTGTATATGTATATGTGTTGCTTTTGGATTTTTTTGTTCACTTTGAGACACTTTTTGTTTGGTTGGTTGGTTTGGTTTGGGTTTAAGTTTATGCTCTTTGTAAGAACCCCTGGTAGCACAGTGGTCAAGCACTCAGCTGTTCTTCAAAAGATTAGCACCATGACACAAAGATGTAGCAGTCTCCTTCCATTAAAATTGAAAACTTTATGGAACAGTTCTACTCTGCCTTGTAGGGGTTCTATGAAATAAAATTTGACTCAACAGCAATGGGTTTGGGCTATGTGTTTTTCATTGTGCTAGACATTATCAGTGGTTCAAAAATTGAATTGCATTCTTTATGACACTGACTATATGGTGAAGGAAACTGTTTGGAATCATAACAGGAATGAGAGTTACCTTGAAGATCAGTTAAGGACAGCACATACATCTGTGATTATAGCTATATGAGGTAAAAATAAGTGAAACACAGAAAATCAGTATAATAGCTTAAGAAGAGAGAATTAATATGTTGAAGAATATTGGTAGAGTAGTTAGTAAATGATCTACAATTTGAAGAATGATCAGAAGTTGATTGTGTAATGTAAGAAAGGAATGAGCATTCATGATGTAGGAAAAGATTATGCACAAAATAACAGAATCAAACATAGCAAGTACTCAGGGAAATTTAGAGATAGTGAAAGTTAAGAAATATCTGGGATATCTTAAAGACCTGTAGTTAAACAAAAAGTCATTTGTCAGGGAAGCAACAAAGCCCACTTGGCAGAAGCACCCAGCTTGTGTGATCATGAGGTGTCCACGAGAAGAGGTATCAGAAGTTCAAAACCACGCAACCAACTCAGTGTGAAAGGGCATGAGGCAATAGACCCAAAACTCACCTTCACAGTCATTGGACGTTCCCTCTCTGAAGGGCCAGGTGGCAAGATGACAAATCCAGGGTAAGCCATGAATCACATAATTATCCACTAGTTCTTTAATATTTCCTCTCTTTACTATTAAGGCTGTCATTTGTTTTACCTCATTAATCATGCTAAATTTGCAAATACTCATTGGTATATTTAAGATTGTTTGGTACATGAAAGTCAAGATAAAGAACCCTGCAGAAGCAATATCTGAAGTAATTGCCCCCTGAGATTATGGAAAGAAGTTGGGGGAGGGGGGAATGGGAAGCCTTCGTGATTGCACAACTCCACTCGATGGGATTGAACAACAGATTTGTATGTGAATGGATATATTGGATTATGTAAGATATGTCCATAAAACTATTATAATAATAAATAAAATAGGTACTCCACACCCAAAAGAAAGAAAGAAAAATATCCCTGTCATAGCAAGGAAAATTGGATGGGATGGGAATGGGATATAAAATTTGTTGGGTTGAGGGGAAATTTTTGAGAACCTGGTATATTATGACATTGATTGTTAAATACATATGAAATCATAAAGTCTAATTTTTCATTTAATTTTATTCAACCTCACTAACCTTCCAGAAGTCCAAAATAGAATTCATAATGGTCTAGTGACTGGCTAGACTTAAATGAAGTGTCTGAAAACAGGAAAAGCCTTTATGATTCCAATGAGACAGCATGAATCACTCTGCATCATCTGAAATGTGCACACTAGTATATTTTAAGTATCACAGGAAGAATGATTTATATATGCAAAAAGACAGGTTATTAACCGGGATGTCACCACTGCTATTTCCCAAATGCACACACACGCGTGCACACACACACATGCCCTTTGAGAGAAAAAGGAAAAAAAGGTTATTTCCTAAAGGTATCTCTCTCATCGGTTGTGGAAAATTCCACTTATTAGTCCTTCATATTTCTACTGCCTCTATTAACAAAACATTCAAATAAATTCTCTGTAACCTCAACCTGTACTTCTATTATTTTCATTGGATTGTTTTCTTATATACATTTCTATTAGTTCAAAAGTAGAATTGTCATTCTATATTTTGATAACTTTAGCATAATCTTAAATTGTTTTATAGACATAATGAATCTCGTGGATGATGCTGTGGACTTTTAAAACTAAGTGTAGCAGTATATTTATTAATGTATTGTGAAAAACGATGTATGTGCCTCCAATAAAATGATTCAAAAATAAAATTAAATAAACAAAAATTTACCCAAATAGAAAAAAAACTAAGTGTAAGTGTGATGTATGGCAGACTCATAGCCAAATATGACTTTAGACATAACTACAGCTTCTTCACACACATTCATCCACCATTAGAAAGCATGTGCTGATGGTTTGTCTTTGACCAAGTAAACTATTGGTTGGATGACATAGTGACAAAACGGACCCTCAAAGGGGGGCCATGGCAAAGCAAGGTATTTCCATTTGTGATAGATGGGCCTTTCTGTGCTGGATGACGTCACCCTCAGCACCCTTTTGTAAAAAAGCACTACCTACAACTCTACTAATCTTTGCAAAATTTTGTGATAAACTGAGACATTCACTTGATTCCCTACTTCTCCTTTAGTTTGCACTTCAGGTTTATGAATCAGCTATAAAACCACATGAGTGGATTGAAAGCAGATCTGATTTCTCATTCTCAACCAGCCTTCCACACTGCACAAGAATATTTGTTCTGTCATAACAGTTCATTAGCTATTCCTGCGATTGTTTGCTAGTTTGAATAATTGTATCTTTCAATGAAATAAATAGCTATTAATTTATTCAAACGTCATCTATCCAGCACTGAGCTACACAAGGGGGAATTCAAAGCTTAATAAGAAATGTGAATAGCATCTCCCTTCAAGAAAGTAGGAGTTTGTAGGAGAAAAACAAGCAAATAGAATGTGTTTCATAGTGATCTGTGTGGAGTTCAATGGAGACGTAAAAGAACACTCCCCCCAATCTGTAGAGAAGAGAGGAAAGCCAAAGGAGGTGGGGAAGATCATCCTAAAGGACTTGCAAAGAGCGGAGCCACTTGGCGGATTGAGCAACGCCTACAGAACAGAGTAGACTGGTCCATGGGGTTTCCAAGGTGAAATCTGAATGGTATCATCTCAAGCAAAGCGTCTGGTGAGTACAATCCACCAACCTTGTAGTTAGCAGCCAACCAAGTAACCACTAATTATACTACAGACTCCTTCTTGGGATAAAGGGGCAGAACAAAATAGAAACAAAAGAAAATGCAGACGGTAGAACCAAATCGATAGGAAAAGGTAATAAAGATGTTGACACACAAAACCAGAGCAATTCAGTGTGCTGGCATTAAGGTATAAAATGCAAGACAGAACTGGAAGAAGAGTAAATCATCTTGACTCCATGACAGATGTGGAGCTTTAGCGCATAGATGATGTCACACATAGATGAGCAACATAGCAAAAAATGGATCACCCATTGGACACTGAGTTATCTACATAGGAAAGGTCACTAGCAGTTTAGTTAGATCTTGGTTGTTTTTTTTTTAAAAAGATGCATCCATAGGTTTTCTGGTACATTAGTTTGTGTTACCTTAATCTCCTTTCCAAAATAATTCATTTTCCTGTGTGTGTTTGTGTGTGTACACGCACACTGTAGAAAGGTTATTCTTTGTCTTATAGCTTCTGAAAAACTTTCCTTAAGGCCTAAAAGAATGTCCATAAATATGTTTGCAGATTACACAGCAACAACCACAATGAAACAAACAGTCAGATTACCAGGAGGCTTCAAGAAGTTTCTGATAAGAACATTTTTCCAATAAATTTTAAGGCCTCCATAAATAACTCTGGATGCATATTAATACTAGAATCAATATATGTAAAGAACTCCCAGTGGTATCCCCAATAGAATTATGAGCTATCAACTACTATTGAAACAACAATGATTGCTGGTGGCCGATGCCATCAAGTCAGCTAGTGCCATGTCAATTCTGTAGCAGCCTCCTAAGAATCACGGTTGTGTGTGACACCAACGTGGCAGCCACTGAGTCAAACCATCGCACTGCTTCAATATTTTACCAAGCCTGGTAGCTCTCTCCAGGTAACATTCGGAAGTACATGAGACTGTACTAAGAGACATTCTAGCTGTGCTTCTTCCAAGACAGATGTGTTCATTCTTCTGGCAGTCTGTGGATGACAGAACAGTCTTCGCTAGCACCTTGTTCCAGAGGTACCAATTCTTCTTTGGTTTCTTAGCCATTGTCTGGCTTTCACATGCATATAAAAACATTGAAAATGCCACCGTCTGCTGGTTGGCAGAAGGCTTTTGACAGCAATGAGGCCCAAACTCCATTTGCAGGGTCCACACATCATTTAGCCCTCTAGGGATGTGAATAGACCTGCTATCATTGGAAACTGGATTATGGCAGAACCAGGTTGGTTAAAATTTAACATCTTATCGTTAGATTTCCCTTTTGACTCATTTTAAAGCTGTTCATTTTAAAAAACTATTTCCACTTTCTTTTCAATTGAGGCTTTTATCTGTTTTATTTTGTTATTGTTGCTAGTTTTATTTGCTGTTGTTGGGTTTTGATTTTTGGTACGTTTTCTGGCATATGAAACCCAGGATAGATAATTCTATAGAGACAGTAACTGGATTAATGGTTGGTTTCTTGGTGGTACAGCAGGGGGGCTTTGAGGAAACGGAGATGAATACAAAAAGACAAAGACAATGAATACAAGGAACAAGAAATGTCCCAAAATTGATTGTGGCAATGATTGCACAACTCATCTTTATATGATTAATTATTAATTTGTGTGATAGGTGGATTATGTGCCAATGAAACTGTTTAAGAAAAAGAAATATGAGGACATGGCGGCAGTAATTGCCATTAGATCATGGAAACATTTATTAAACAATAATATCAAAATGTGAAGAGGCTCAAAAGCCTTGGTCTAGGACTGTGCCCTTCTGAAGAAAGCGTTTCTACCTCACTAATCCTTCCCTAAAGAAAACCCCTCAGGGTCATTGGTGGGAGCAGAGTTGCCGGATGGGTGGAGGGAGGGTGGGGTGGAGAGAGGGTGCCAGTTATGGGGATCTGCAGACTGCCTCCTACCTGGAGGACGCACGTAGGGAGGAGTGGGCAGGGAGAGATGTCGAGCAGTGTAAGATATGACAAAACAATAATGACCGCAGAGTAACGAGGACTGGGGTGCGGGGAGGTTGGAGAGAGAAGGAAAGGGGGCTCATATCAAGGGTCAAGGGGAAAGGCAGATGTTGGGAGAATGTTGTCAAGGACAGGCAAGTGGGGGTGCTTGGCACAGTATATGTAACTATGTATGGTGAAAAGCGATGTACGAGTGCCCAATAAAATGATTTAAAAAAAAAAGAAAGAAAAACATGGTAGGAGGTGGAAAATGAGGAGCCAATACCAGGGGCTTAAGGAGAAAGAAAATGTTTTGAGAATGATGATGGCATCAAACGTACAAACGTGCTTGGGAAACAATGGATGTATGGGTGGATTGTGCTAAGAGTTGTATGAGCTCCCAATAAAATGATTTAAAAAAAAAAAAGAAAGAAAGAAACAGCTAACTAATCTAAAAAAAAAAAAACGAATTCTGTGCTCTTCAATTTGTGCAGCATCAAGATGGCATAGCGGGGGGACTTACATTGTGTTCCTTTGAAGTGCTCTTTGAGTTTGGGGAACATGGAGAGGCAAGATCTGCCCTGCAGAGTAGATAGGATCAGGATCCCTAATGAAATAGGAGATGGACTATATGATGGCCCTTGTTACACTCCTTCAAAGTTAAGCGGGTGCTTTTTCAGGATGGAAAACAGCGCTCTAAGTAATTTCCCTGGCCCCTAGCATGCCAATGCTGTTTTCCACTTTCTTAACATTTCTTTTCCAGTAAGCCTCTGTAATCATCCTGAGTCTTTGAGGAATTCTATCAAAATTACCGTTTCCCCTATAAAAATTAAAATTAAAAAATACCATGGTGTTGGCCAGGTATTCCTTGTTGAAAGGCATTTGGTACTCTTTGCTTCTTAAAGGACCATTTTTGCTTCTTAAAACTTCAAATGGGTCTCGTACAGCAGATTTATCCAGTGCAATACATTGAGTTCTTTCTTGACTCCTGCTTCCAGATACATTACATCTAAATCCAAATAAAATTAAATCCTTCCCAATGTCAATCATTTCCCTGTTTATCATGATGTTACTTACTGGTCCATTTGTGATGGTTTATATTTTCTTTATGATGAGGTGTTATCTGTTCTGAAGGCTTGATTCTTTGTTCTTCATCAGTAAGCACCTCATCCTTGTATTTAGCAACAAAGACTGTGTCATCTGCATATTGCAAATTGTTAATGAGTCTTTCTCCCATCTCAATCCTACATTCTTCTTCATAGAATGCACTTTTTCAGATTATTTGCTTAGCATACAAATTGAATATGAATAGTATGGTGAAATGATACAACCCTGACACATGCCTTTCCTGATTTTAAACCAAACAATACCTCTTTGTGCTGTTTGAACAACTGCCTCTTTGGTCCATGTACATGCTCCCAATTAGCATGATTACTATTCATTTCAATGTTGTCCATAATGTATTATATTCCAAAGAGTCAAATGCCTTTGAATAGTCAATAAAACACAAGTAAATGTCTTTCTGACATTCTCTGCTTTGAGCCAAAATCTATTGGCATATGCAACAATATTCCTCATTCTACATTACTTTCTGGATTCAGTGTGAATTTCTGACCATTTCTTGTCATGCACTGCTGCAACTTATTTTCTAAATTATCTTTTAAAATTGTTTGATAGTTTCTTCAATCTGTTGGATCATCCTACTTTGGAATAAAAGTCTGCTAGTCAAATAGCTGTCTTCCAAAATTTGGGGCATAGATAAGTGACAAGTGTGCGGTTCCAGTGTTGTGTCCATTTGTTGAAACGTCTCAAGTGTTCTTCTATCAATTCTTCAAACCTTGATTTTAGTCCAAACCTTCAATACAGTTAAACATCTTTTAATATTGCCATTCTCAGTATTGAATTAGTGCTACCTCCTGAAATTGTTATCAACCAGCTGTTTTTGGCACAGTGACTACATAGTCCTTCCATCTTTTTTTTTAATGTTTTCTGTGTCATTTAATAATTTTCCTGGTGAATCCCTTAATATTGCAACTCAAGTCTTGAGTTTTTTCCCCTCCAGGTCTTTCAGCTTGAGACATGCTGATTGTGTTCTTCCCTGAGAAAGAACCCCAGGTTTTTGCACATTTAATTTTACTTCCTTACTTTGTGTTCTTTCTTTTTAATTTATGCATTGAATAAATTTAATAGACAGATGAGTTATAGAACAAAAAGTAATCAGACAAATATCAACTGTATAAGGATTTTTCTTTTAAAAGTTTCTTTCAAATGTTTGTAAATTAAAATTGTAACACTGTTTACTTCCCATAATGCAGTTAGATTGCAACAAAAAACTTTTAATAAAATTAGATACAATGTTTGATTGGCAAAATTCATATAAGTTCACAGTCTTTTGCAGTTTCTGTAGGGAAAAAGGTAATAAAATACAGTCAAATAAGTATATTTACTATGACATGTAAACTTGATGCAACAAACTACTTTCCTCTGAAATTAAATTTAATCATTGAATGCCACTGGAAGACATTTAATGTTAAAATTAAACTTTAAGTATTGATACATCTGTAAATAGTCTTAATTCCTAAGATTTCTAATTTAGGATATGAAGAAATCAACAATTTGATCAAAGAAATCTTTTTGGTCTCCTTTGTTCATACCCTGAAATCCTGAACATTTATTCTAAAAATAAAATACAGATATTTCTATAATTTTTCTCCCACTGTGTTTCTGCTTCTCATGTATATGCAATGAGTCCAGAAAGACAAGTTTCAACTATAGGCACGTGGGTCATGTATGATTACTGATGTTAACAGCCTTTCTCCATAATACCTCAATAATAGCCAACAGCTTTTTGTGAAAGATTTTCTTAAAATATTAGTGTACATTGAAAAAAGTAACCAACTTAGGTTTTGTTTTTATTTGGATTTTTTTTTAAGTATTGGCAATAGTCAATCTTCTCACTGGGATTTAAATTGAAAGAGTCAGTCAATTAATTCGTTTAGAAATAAAATAAATTCTGTTGAATGCTGAGTGTCTTCACCATGGCTTTCTAGTACGACAGTCAATAAATAACCTAACATTTTCTACTAAAATTTTCTTAATTATCAGACTGTATACTGTACCTTGCAATAGTAATTGAGATTTACCAATACCAAATAAAAATCTAGTAACACCTAAGTCAATATTACCATGTGAGTATTCAAAAAAAAAAAACCATGTGAAATGCTTGATAGTGAACTGTTACTTTCTACATCAATAAAGATGGCACAAAGAGAGACAGGAAAAAGAACAGAACTATTTACATGCAAAACTATCAAAACATACCCCTCTTTACCCCAGAATTACAAAGCACACCAATGGAATAAAATGATAGACCTCATGTCATATCTTTATATCACGGTATAAATATGAATTTTATTTTTAATCCTCTGGAGGTAGCAGATAATATTCCCTTATAAAAGACACCCTTTTGCTAGTTTTATTTCAGGGGGAAGTTGATCCTTATAGCTTTTACTTTTGTGACAGTGAGCAAGATATGGGGTCCCCTTCCGAGAGGTCTAGATTCATAAACTCTGAGGTCCTGGTTCAGGAAGAGTCTCTCAGGATCAGTTCTTCTCACTCAAGTATTTTGTGTGTTTAAGATGCCCTTGAAAAAAATATGCTTCCTTAGGGTCAATGTACAACCTTTCTGATTGCTGATGACATATCCTTGGCACCAGAGGTATATGTAGATTGAAAGCAAATGTGAAGTACCACCATTATCTTGCTCGTGTAACAAAGGGTTGTGCCTAAAAAAGAAGCAAATAAATATATATATATGTAACCTTTTAAGTATATCTCACCTGAATTAGAAGATCATATAAAGAATATACTTGACACATGGATAAGGTGACCAGACATCCTGCTTTTTAACAATTTAACAATGTCCCATGGCATTTTAAAATTAAAATAAATATATTACAATACTATTTTTGCCTTCCATTAAAATTTCTGTTGCTCCATATAGACCGAATTTTTAATCAAGAACCCCACACCCACACCCAGTCAATGGTGTCTCGCTTAAAATCTGGTCACTATAGTTGACATGGAGCACTAATGACCAAAGACCGGACTAGTTATAGGTCACATCGAGGGTAACGTACATGAAGAAAGAACATGACTATTAACGAGGTGGACAGAATTCAAAGGGTGGCTAGAGAAGACAATGTGACGTTTTATAATTAAACAGAAATGAGCCTTGTTAAAAGCACATTCCTTCAATGCAAGGAGATCCACAATCATCAGGAGTATTCAGAAGTCACCTGGTCCAGGTATCTGAAAACACCACTCCCTGATCTTCTTCTTGTTGTATGCTACCATTTCTGACTCGTGTTGATATTACAGGACAGGATGGAAATGCTCCAGAGGGTTTTTGAGGCTGTAGCTTGAAGGGAGCAGACCACCAGATCTTTTCTCCTGATGGGTTACCACAGCCGGCATTTCAATCAGCTCCTGAGCATGCCACCATTATTGGAGCAGGGCTCCCTAGAGGGGTTCTTTTAGGGGGGTATCATAAGCCCAAAGGGCCTAACCAGGAAGGACTAAAGCCACACCCACAGGCAAACAAGGAGAAAAAAACTACAAATATAAATGATCAGCAATGCGGTTTTGAAACCAACTTTCAAGTCCTCTAATATTCCAGTCCTTATTGGCATAGTGTTAGGCTGCTTACTAACTGCAAGGTCAGCAGTTCAAACCTGCCAGACCTCACCAAGAGAAAAGATGAGGCTATTTGCTACCGAAAAGCTTTATAGCCAATGAAACCCTACATAGGGTTCCTAGGAGGTGAAAATTGGCTCCATGTTTCAGGTCAGGCTGGTACCCTCCTGCTGGGTGGTCCCAGATGTGCTCCGCCTCTCGGGCTATACCTTGCCACTTGATTAGCCCGTCGTTTTCATCTGTAGGTTTATACTGAAAATGTGCTAATTTCTCACATGCTTTGAGGGGAATAGACGCAGTTTTCCATTCCCCTAAAGATTTAGGGACTCAAAAGTCCACAGGGGCAAGTCTACTCCATCTTTTAGGGCAGTGTATGAATTCAGCCGGTTCGCACTCGTTTGCCAGAAACGATACCGAATTTTATGCAGAGTTGGGCGAACTGGTTCTTAAAATGGCACTTGTAATCGGGGGTTCTCCGTGAGGTGGGCGGTGGAGCAGCCACCCCATGTGGAAATCTGAAATTTGCATTCCTTACTCTTTTTGCACGTTTCTCTGCACAACAGCAATGTTCTGGTCGTGTGTGTGTGTGTGTGTGTGTGTGTGTGTGTGTTTGGGCTTTGTTTTTTGTATACCTACAATGGTCCTGAGGGCAGCGAACCTGGTGTTAGATTATTTGAATCTCATCACTGCCCGAGGCTTGCTGTGTGTTGGAATCAACTTAATGGCAGCGGTTTTGGCTTGCTTGAGTATACAGGCGACGTGGTAAACTTGCACGCGTTCACCGCTTGCTGTGCTTGCTCACGCGAAGGCGAACGTGGATCTGCCCGCGGGTCCCTGCAGCTCTCTCTTGAACTTTGTGTCCTGTGCACCTCCCTCAACAGTTCAATTCTTGGTGGAGTACTGGGAGCGAGAGGGAGGTTTTATCTGTGCCTTTTGCTAGGAAGCGTCTCCCTGGTATTAGGGATCTAGGTGTGTACAGAAATATAGTGCAGATGCCCATGACACTTCCTACCTCAAGCATTTCTTGCACAAATATACGGCATACTAGATTATTCTTAGTCATCTGTTTTCTTGATAGTTAAGGCATAGAATGTGGTTGTAAAAACTCCCTTGGGGGGCTGAGCCCCGGTGGCGGCGTAGTGGTTGTCAGTGGGACTGTGGCCCACTGGAATGGAGGTTCAATTCCAGCTGCGGCTCCACAGGAGCAAAGTCTGGGCCTCCTACTCCCACAACCAGAGGGCAGTGATATCCCCCCACCAAAAAAAAAAGCACTCACACACACAAACAAACAAAACTCCCTGGGGAAATGACATTATCTTTTAATACAGTTTTTCCATGAATATTTTGAAGTTACATCATATGTGACTTCGTTATAAAAATAAAATATAAAGTGGGAACCGATTACAAGCATCTACATAAAACCTCTTCCCTGGGGGACAGGCAACAGAAAAGTGAGTGAAGGGACACATCGGGCAGTGTAAGATATGACAAAATAATAATTTATAAATTATCAAGGGTTCATGAGAGAGGGGGGAGTGAGAAGTGAGGGAAAAAATGAGCAGCTGATACCAAGGGTTCAGGTCGAAAGAAAATGTTTAGAGAATGATGATGCCAACATATGTACAACGGTGCTTGACACAATGGATGGATGGATGGATGGATGGATGGATGAATTGTGATAAGAATTGTACAAGCCTCCAATAAAACGATTTTAAAAATAAAATAAAATATAGTATTTAAGGATCTCTATGAAACATAGCTTTTAGAGGCCTCTACAACTTTTCCAAAAAAAAAAATCCCTAAATATCCAATCCTATAATTTCTACGTGATCTTCTTTGGAACCCTGTCTCAATTTCTAAGATTCATTTAAACCGACACCAAATCTAGCCAGGCTGGGTTTAATTCAAATCATTCTCAATAGGGTCCTTGCCCTGGAACTCAGTTATCTTCAAAACTTGGAATAGTCTATTTAATGCTTTGCATATTATTTATGGCTGCTATGCTGTGATGACAGAGTCCTGGTGGCATAGTGGGTTACGAGTTGTACTGCGAACTGAAAACCAGGCAGTTCAAACCCAACAGCCACTCCATAGGTAAAAGATGAGGCTTTCTGGTTCCATAAAAATTTACAGCCTCGGAAACACCAAGGGATATGTGGCAGTCATGTGCTTATGTTAATTTTATGATTGAAATGTAGGGGTGGAGTCTAGCCTGTTAATCTGGAGATAGCCATTGAGTAGCCAATGCGGCACCACGTGGGCATGGCTTTCTCCTGAGACTTCTGGGAAGTCTCGGATATTTCCCTCGTGAAGATAAGAAGCTATCTCCCCCAGTGTTTGGGAGTTAGTCTGAGAGATGATGAATCATGGAAAAGACAGGATGGCAGCGTCCGAGAAGCTGGAGGAGCCGGCAGAGAGACCACACAGCTTTGCCTTGATGGAGCCAGACCTCTGAAGCTGGAGCAGCATGCTGTTGATGGACCCTGAGCCCTGGAAGCGAGGAGCCATGGGGAGACCCCTGCTAACACCGGGATTCTGCACCCACTGACCTGGGACTTTGTGAGTCAGAAGGAGACTTTATAGACTAATTTCAGGCATATGGGTTAATATTGGACTTATGACTTTGTACTGGACTGGATTGGGATGCTTTCTTAATGTCCTATTTCTCTTATATATATATATATAAACCTTTTCCTTATATCCATATGCATGTCTATGAAATTTTTTTCCTCTAGACTACCCAGACTAACACAGGATAATTCTACTTTGTCCTATGGCATGACTGTGAATCAGACTCAACTTTATGGCAGTGGGTTGTATTTTATAATGAACTCCCTTCTCATCTTGAAATATCTGCAAGGGCTAATTATTTTCCGTATAGTTCTAGCTACCATTGTCCATATCTGCTCTCACTTACAGAATACTTTGGGTTTTTTTAACAGCTTAGCACATATTACTCCACCATTTTTTTTTACCAGAAATTCAGAGTATAGAATTCCCTTGATGCTCTAGAAACAGGTCTGGTGAAACTGTATTCACTAGATTGCGTGGAGAGACAGGAAAAGGTTAGTATCCTACAAAGTCCACAGTCAATGGGCTCTCACCATCAGATAGCCTTGAAATGTCTTCAAACATCCAATCATTTTGGGAGACATTTCTGCCGCGTGGTAAGTGGCAGAAACATCTCGACAAGTGTTTCGAAACAACCTGCCACTCCAGACTTGGAAGTTTGAGCAAGAACACTAGCAGTACTGACTTTGCCTCCTTCACACCCTATTAGTGAAAAAGAACACTTCTATTCTGGGAATCTGGCTTTCATTTTCTCTGTGATACTGCCAAACCATCACACTGATTCTCTGCTTTTAGCTCCTGTAAATGGGGGCTATTAATAAAGCTGGAACCGTCTTCCACACAGTGATGTTGTTATGCCAATCGGTATGTGTAGAAATACTTCATAAAACATGAATTTCGTGTTATATGTAAAAGATGGACAGCTTGGTAAGGGATCATATCCAGCAGATAGTCTAGATGAGAGGCAAAGGACCAATGCTTCTATTCCCACCTTGGCAGTGCTCTTTCCTCAAAAACAGACTCTTCACACTGACAGTGACCCCTTGTGACTCCAAGGACAGAGCGCGCCTACTTAACATCTCCTGCCTCTATGAATTAAAACTGCTCCCCTCCTTTCAGGGTGTGCTCTCATCTGGTGAGAGCCTGCGCCACTGGATGACTGAAGAATCGGGCTCATCCCACCAATCCTAGCACCAGACCTGTTAGAATGTATCCCACAAATATTTCAATATCTGTATTCTCTCCAAGAAAAGTCTGATTTCATGTAAAATGCCTTCCATTTAGTGACAGACAGAGATCCTCCTTGAATGGAAGCATCCACTGAACTCCCTCAGACCACTGACCAGGAACATGGCTAGTTTTGCTCAGACAGAGTGCATTAGAAAGTGCACTGTTGCAGCTATTATTAGGTTTCGATCTAACATAGCATTTATTTCCCCTTGTGACTCATTTTTAATTTGTCCTAGTTTCTATTATCTTCTGCTTTTTTTTTTTTTTTTGGACTGGGGTTTTTCTGTTTCATTTTATTGTCGTTGTTGGATTTTTCTCTACAATCATCTTTATATGAAATCCAGGGTAGGCAATCCATTGAGATAGTTGCTAGGTTAATATTTCCTGGGGTTATGGTGGGGAAGGTGGGAGAGTGGGAGGTAATAATAATAGGGATAAGAACGAAGAGAATGTTCTAAAATTGATCGTGTGATGATTGCACAACACTTTGCAGTATATTTAAACCACAGAATTGTGTGGTGTGTGAATTATATGCCCATAAAACTTAAAAAATAAAATAAAACAAGATAAAAATATCCCAAAATGGCATCCATTGCTTAACGTACCTTGTTTCCTTTTTAAAAAATTTTTAATTCAAAGCAGAAAATAACTAAGTCTTGAAAGAGCTAAAAGGAAAACCACAAAATGCACCCCCTTGACTATCACAATCATCTCTAAACTGGTCTGAAGTAGAGTCTAAGACGTCCTTTAAATCAGTGGTATCTAACCCCAGAGGTGGAAGAAGTTCTGCTAATCACCTATTTCATGTACCCACCACATGGTGCAGATGAGAAACCATCACTTACAGAAATTAAACAATAGACCTAAAGCTGTGTAGCTACTTCAGGGCACAACTGGAACAGAACCTACAGGTCTCCTTGTCCAGGTCCAGTGCTTTTTAAACTACCCCTCACGGCCTTTCTTCCAGACTTTGGGAAATTATTTTTTTTTAAGATAACATAAAGAGCAATTAATTCTTGTATTTATTTATCGAACATTTATTGGTTATTGACCAAGAAGCAGGCTTAGTCAAGGCCTGGTGGATGCAGCAGTAACTAAAACAGACAAGATCCCTGCCGTTACAGAACTTAAATTCTAGGGCTGAGTCCCGATGGCGTTAAGTGGTTGAGTGCGGGACTGCGGCCCGCAGGCTTGGCAGTTCAAATCCAGCGGCGGCCCTCAGGAGCAGCGCTGGGTAGCTCCCACGACCACCAGAGGGCAACGATGCCAAAAAAATAAAAAAGATTCTAGAGTGGTAGGTCTCGGTATGGTCAAGAAACTGCAGGAGGCCGGTATGGCTCGTGAAAATGAAGATATGTGAGCATAAATCAGTGACATCAGAAAAATCTCAATGGAGCTCGAGTTTTTGTGGAACTTTGTGGAGTGTGGCAAGGACTCTAACTGAGTCACAGGGGAGTAGTTGCTTTATAACATGATTCCATTTTCATGGGGTCCTTGTGCATACGTGTTGAAGAAAAGAAATATTGGAGCTGGAAGAATTATTGTAATAATCCAGGAGGACGAGGATGATGCTTGGATTTGTAGTAGAAGTGGGGTGATAAACTTGTTAGAGTTGGCAGATTTTGCTAATGAGATGAGGCACAGGAGAAAAAATGGTGCCAGGCATAACAACAAAGTTCTTATATTGAGCAACGAAGAGGACAAAGTTGGCTTTAGCTGAGACAAGGAAAATACATAAGAAGCTGTTTGAAAGTTGGGGGGGGGGGGCGGGCAAGGAGTACCGGAAGTCCATTTCTGTACCTGACAAGTTTGAAGTGCTTCTTAGACATCCGGGTGAAGGTGTCAAATGGGTGGTTGGCTAGACAAGCTGATGCCAGTGGACAGATCCTAGCTGGGAGGTATGTGTTTTACAGTTAAGCAAATAGAAGGTACTTAAATCCATAAGATCACCGAGAAGGAGCGAGTATAGGACAAAAGAGATTCCTTCTGAGCCCTGGGATTCTCCAACACTTAGATATCAACAAGATATAGAGAAGAATGTCAGGTAGCTTGAAACCAGACAAAGTAAATATGACCTATCTCTTCTGAATATTCATTCTATGTCCACTCTGTACATTTTCCTAAACTAAGATTTATGGTCATTGATTAGTTACAATCAAAAGAAAGTCACCAGTCCTAATGACAGTTCAAAAAAAGGGTGGGGGCAGACATATTTTGAACAAAGTATTTATTGTAGATGAGATCATTATAAAAATATATAGCTTAAAAATGTATAAGTATTCACACCTAAGCAATCACAATCATCTTAAAGTACTATTAGTATCCATATTTTTACAGAGGCCAGTAACTTTTTGCAATACTAAATTGTCAAATTTGTCAGCTAGCCCACAGAAAAATTGAAATCTAGGCAGTTTAACTCTTTAAACTGTTGCCAAGAGGTTGCCAAATGACTGCCAATCCTAGATATATATACTCGGTATGCTTGGATTTTTTTTTTCAAAATTCGAATATCATTTGAACGCCTTTGGGTAGCATGTGTATTCATTCCATAGCAACCCACACAAGGTGTTCTTAGTACTTCACACGGTTCAGTTACTTGCTGTACCAAGAATATTTGGGTTGTTGACAGTCAACTTCCCTGCCTCCAGCAGCCTTGAACAGACTCAGCACGACTTAAAGATCCATCATGTGACACTATTGCTCACTGACTCATGAGCACAGACACCCACAAAATCACCATCAGGAAAAATAAAACAATGTAGGCTGGTCCTTTCTTTCCACCCTGGGTACGTTTGTCTGAGATTTTCACTCAGCGTTCCTGGGTTCTCTTCGATTTACTTCTCCAGAGCTAACTCACCTCCAACTGCCATGCCTTAGAGGCACATTGATTTTTTGCCTACCTTCCAGGCTCTGTCCGGAGCATGTACCGTAACAGGAGGAACCACTCTCTGAGAAATGCATCATCACATCACTTGTTGCATTTTGTCATCCTCTTTTCTCTCAACGGTGGCCTATGACGCATCTATGAATTCTCAATAGGAATGAATTCAAGCTATTTTTGTTTTGAAATGGCAAAGGTGCTGCGGAGAAGAGTCACCTTATAAATTGACTTTTACCCGCACGCCCATTATGCATGTCTTCGAAAACCAAGCTCCCTGGCATCGCGTGACTGCTGAGTCACCGTGACCTTCTAGGGGAAGGGAGAACTGGCCCTGTGAGTTTCTGAGACTGGACCTCTTTCCGGAGTAGGAATTCCTGGTTCATAGATCCTCCATTTTCAAACTGCTAACTCTGGGGACAACAGCACCCCGGGCGATCCCTATCCCAGCAGGCCACCTCTGTATGCATTCAGTACCTAGCAATATTTTCTTAAGCTTGTTGTGTTTAGAAGTTCACGTGTTTCTTTAATTATTTCTGGATTTCGAGCCCTGGAAATGACAGTATGCTTCTGGCTCTGGTGGGGATTTGGAAGAAATTTTTAAGTTTTATTTATAGCTATCTTGTGTTTTGGGTTAAAGAAAGCAGAAAGAGACGTTAACAAAAGCCCGGTAGAAATAAAGTTTACTACGGAAGGAAATAATAAAAAAAAAAAACGTTATTTATTTGCAGACCTAAACTCTTGGGAACATTAGCTTTGGAAAGTATTAAAATCCGTTTTTCAGAAGCTACTCTTTGTGTTGGGAGTTCCGGCGGAGCAGAGAAGAAAACGGGTGCTGCGCGCTAAATTGGGCCAGCTGGGTTACGGGTCTAATGGGCTACTGTTCGCACCTGGGGCAGCAAGCGATTGCACAGTGATTAACCTCTGCGTCGGTTGGGTTTTTTTCTCGTTAGCAGGGAATGTATTGCATTTCTCTCTCCTTTTTACATGAGCATTTATACACAAAGGATGATTTCGAGACATAAACCTAAAGCATCATCTATTACATGTTCAATAATTCAGTCCACTAATTAGTCCACTAATTAGAACCCCAGGGTTCATTTTCATTTGGAGTTTATTAAATATGTTAAACATGTTTAAAATAAATAATTTTCCAGCATTGCCTCCTCATATCTTCATATGAATTAACAAATGCTCATATAATTCACAAAGTAATTATAGCTATTAATAGCTAGGACTATTATCCCTATTTCATGCATGAAGAAAAGCAGAAAAACCAGTGACGCTTCTAAGACCACACAGATGTAAGTAATTTAAATAAAGTTTTCCACTCCCATCTTACAGGCCCAAATTCTATATTCTTCCCATGAGCGGCCTGTCTTTGTTGGTTGTCTGTGTGTTGGGGAATCAGTCACCCAACAGATGCACATTGTCTTCCCATTTCCAGTCAACAATCTGTATTAGACATCCATGAAACACAGAGAGATTTGGCCTAGGGAATCTCTTTCATGCTTTAGAGCACATGGTTTAGATCATTGGTAGTAAACATACACAGTTCATTTTCCCAAGATTTTCTACAAAAGAAAATTATCAATAGGCTCAGAATGAATGATGCAGGGCACGTTTATCATGGGCTTCTAAGGGAAGCTAGGCTGGTGCGGCCCTAATGACCAAGACAGATGTCAGAATTGTCACTTAGTCTGTCTCCAGCCTGCCCCTCGGAGTGCCATTGTGAGACAGGATTCGAGTTGTGTGGCCCAGACCTGACCCAGGATGACAGCTCTGTGCTCTGAACTCAGATGTGCTTATGAATGACACTCAGCATTGTCCTCATTTTTGTTAGTGATAATGAGGTGAACTGAAGGCTTGAAAACAATTGTGCTTAAATTTAGTCTTACCTACATCTAGAATTTCTCTTCAAACCTTTTGAACTAATGTTTATTATTCATTCTTTATTTTCCTTCAATGACAAGTACTAGGAGGAAGTAATAAGTTTTTATTAGAAATATTTGTGATACCACCCTCTTATTTTGAAATGAAATTAATACATAACACTATATAACTTGCCTATTGACACAACCCTTTTAAATTAGCATAATACATATCATAATTGCTAAAAAGGATGATTTATAGAAAAATACTATAAATCTCAATATGTTATTGCTCAAAAATTACACTATTTCAGAATGTACAGAATTCTCCACTCACTACCACTAGCCCTCTCCTTTCAAAAATACCTTGGAAGCATTTATCTGACTTCTGCTTAGGATCAATGTATTAAAGATTCTTTTTCCTTTTTAAATCATTTTATAGCTCATAGAACTTTTATCAAAATGTATCAAGCACATTTTTACATTTGTTGCCATCATCCTCAAAACATTTTCTTTCTACTTGAGTCCTTGGTATCAGATCCTCATTTTTCCCCTCCTTCCTCACTCCCTCCCTCTCTAACCCTTTATAATTTACAAAGTATTATTATCTTTGTCATGTCTTACACTGTCTGATGTCAACCTTTACCCACTTTTCTGTTGTCCATCCCCCAAGGAGGAGGTTATATGTAGATCCTTGTGATTGGTTCCCTTTTTCTATCACACCTTCCACTTACCCTCCTGCCATCACTATTCTCAGTATTGGTCCTCAGGGGCTTATCTGTCCTGGATTCCCTGTGTTTCCAGTTCTTATCTGTACTAGAGTACATCCTCTGAGCTAGCCTGATTTGGAAGGTAGAATTGGGACTATGATAATTGGGGAAGGAAGCATTAAAGAACTAGAAGAAATTTGTATGCTTCATCATTGCTACACTGCACCCAAACTGGCTCATCTCCCTGTGACTCTTCTAAAAGGGAAATGTCTAGTTGCCTACAGAGGGGATTTGCGTCTCACTCTGAACAACCCCTCATTGACAGTGATAAGATTTTTTTCATTGTTGGACCCTGTTAACTGATCCCATAGACACCTCATGACCACAGAGGCTGGTGTGATTTTTCATGTGGGCTTTGTTGCTTCTCAGCTAGCTGGCCAGTTGTTTATCTTCAAGCCATTAAGACCCCAAATGCTATATCTTTTGATAGCCAACCACCATCAGCTTTCTGCACCACATTTGTTTATGCACACATTTGTTTTCAGTGATCCTGTCAGGAAGGTGAGCATCATGGAATGCCAATTTAATAGAACAAAGTATTCTTGCATTGAGGGAGTACTTGAGTAGAGGCCCAATGTCTATCTGCTACCTTAATACTAAACCTATAAATATGTGCACATAGATCTATTTCCCCATCCTCATAAATCTATTTACATATATCCATGCCTTTATTTAGACCTCTATAAATGCCCTTTGCCTCCTAGATCTTTCCTCTATTTCCTTTTATTTCCTTTTGTTCCATTATCATGATCAGCCTTCATTCAGGTTTCAGTAATTCCTTTCAGGTGCATTGCCCTTGCTCAAGTCCTACCAGGCCTCTTACACCCTGCTGGCAATTGATTTTGGATCACTTGTTGTTCTCCTGCCCATGGGTTTATTGACACTCACTTCCTTTCCCCGCCTCCCCCTCTCCCATGTTCACCTGGAACCATCAGTCCCATTGTTTTCTCCTCCAGATTGTTTATCCACCTATCTTATCTAGATACACCTGCAGAGATAATAATATGCACCCCTCAGAAAAAGACAGAGTAAAACAAAGCAACAAAACAAAACAGCAAAAACCAAAAAAGAAAAGCTTATAAATAGTTCGAGGTCTGTTTGTTGACCTTTAGGAGTGTTTTCTGCTCCCATATGATGGGGTGCTGCCACCTGGGCCCAAAGTCTATTTTTGGTGTTCCCTCAGGACTTCCTTGCTCTGCTCCCATTGCTGTTCTTTGCATGCCCGTAGTGTTTTGTCTCCGTGTGGTGGGGTCAGATGGGGCACAATTCCCATGTTCTGTCTCAGTGTCGTCCCCCTGTAAGGCTATGGATCAGTGCGGGATCTTGTGTCTTGTAGTGAGACTGGCCATATGGTCCTCTTCTTGCATTAGCTGCTGTGGGCAGGGATATCATCCTCAAGGCTTGGTGGGCCAGGAAGTGCTCCACTCTCCTCCTCCCCCTTCACTTGCTCCTGTGTACTCTGATCAGCCATGTCCCTCTCCCTGAGTCTATTAAAGAATTTTAAGCAAGGGAGTGACATATTCAGATTGCTTCCTTAAAAGAACATATCGACTATTTTGTGAAGACTAAACGAGAAGAAAAACCTGACAATGTACTTTGAAAATTGGGCAATGATATATATTGCTGGAAAAATGAGCCTCTGAGGATGGAAGGCATTCAAAACACAAAGTGACGATACCAATGGGCTCAAACACATCAATGATCATGAAAATGGCCTCGTGCTGGCAATACTTCATTTGTTGTGTGTGAGTTGATATGAGTCTGAACCAATTGAACAAGCGACTAACAACACCACCTTTATGCTAAACCAAATCCATCAGTCCTTTCCATGTATTCACAGGCCTATCTCTATTTCAATAAGTTGGCGATACAAGGAAGATCACCATCCTCAATGGGACGTTTGAGAATCTTTCTAAAGATTTAGATTCCTCCTTTTATTTTCCTACAGTTAACAAAATCTCTGATATTTTACCACTACATCAATCTTATTTTTTTTTTCTGAAACATCCCTTGAGCTTAAGCCTTGCTCCATTCCAAGACTTAGCTCTCATTGGGACCTATTGGCAGCAGTCTAGATAGAACATTCTATCTCCCCTTGGAATCAACTTTGAAAGACTATTTTGAACAATCTCTATCAAATAGCAACATCTGCACATCACTCCCTTTTTCATAAACACTATCTTACCTGGAAGTGTGAGTGAATTCATCACGCTAGGATAATGGTCATGAAAAATACCCAGGCCAAAAAGTTGCTGAGATTCCTAAGAATACAATCTAACCATCCAAGGAGATGCCTGCCTCTTTTGTGCTCTCCATTGTCTACCATATTTTGCAATTTCTTACTGCATCTTACTCCTGAGACCTAATCACCTGCTACCAGCCTCGTTACTCTGAAAGATCGCAAAGAACTTTTGGTTCTTCCCTCTCTTAAATGTGTTTCCACAATCACTGAAGACAAAACGGATGCATAAACAAATGGGTAAAGAAAGCTGATGACACCCGGCTATCAAAAGTTATAGCATCTGGAGTCTTAAAGGCTTGAAGATAAACAACTCAGAAGCAACATGGAATAAACACACCAACCTTTGTGATCATGAGGTGTCAGAGGGATCAGGTTATCAGGCGTCAACGAACTAAAAATTATATCATAAATGAGGGGGAATACAGATTGGGGACCCAAAGCCCATCTGTAGGTAACAGGACATCCCCATACAGAAGGGTCACAGGGAGGAGATGAGTCAGTCAGGGTGCAGTGTAGCAATGATGAAACATATCACTTTCCTCTAGTTCTTCAGTGCTTCCTCCTCCCCCCACTAACATGATCCCAATTCTACCTCCCAAATCCAACTACACCAGAGGATGTACACTGGTACAGAGAGAAACCGGAAACATAGGGAATCCAGAACAAATGATCCCTTCAGGACCAGTGGTGAGAGTGGCGATACCAGGAGGGTGGAGGGAAGGTGAGGTAAAAAGGGGGAATTGCTTATAAGATTCTACATATAACCTCTTCCCTCGGGAACAGACAACAGGGAATTGGGTGAAGAGAGACATCAGAAAGTGTACAATTGGACAAAGTAATAATAATTTATAAATTAGTAAGGGTTCATGAGGGAAGGGGGAGAGGGGAAAGAGGATAAAAATGAGGATCTGATACCAAGGGCTGAAGTAGAAAGCAAATGTTTCAAGAATGATTTTAGCAACAAATGTGCAAATGTGCCTGGCATACAATGGATGGATGGATGGATGGATGGATGGATGGATGGATGGATGGATGGTGATAAGAGTTGTAGGAGTCCCAATAAAATGATTTTTTAATCATATTGATGTGAATGAGGGGGAGTGAAGAATGTAGACATCTAGACATCACTTTACAGAAGGGTCACAAGTAAGAGATGAACCAGTCAGGGTGTAGTGTAGCACTGAGGAAACACACAACTTTCCTCTCATTCTTTAATACTTCCTTCCCATCCCCCATCATGATCCTAATTCTACCTTACAAATCTGGCAAGATCAGAGCATGAACACTGGTACAGATAAGAGCTGGAAACTCAGGGAATCCAGGACAGACAAACCCCTCAGGACCAATAATGAGAGTAGCAATACCAGGGCAGAAAAGGGGAGGTGGGGGGGTAGGTAAAAGGGGGAATTTAATCACAATAATCAACATATAACCCCCTCCCAGGAAAATAGAAAAGTGAGGGAAGGGAGACAATCTAAGACATGAAAAAATAATAATTTATAAATTATCAAGGGTTCATGAGGGAGGAAAGGTAGGGGCACTGAGCTGATACAAAAGGCTCAAGTAGAAAAAAAAATGCTTTGAGAATGATGATAGCAACAAATGTACAAATGTGCTTGACCCAACGAATATATGTATGGATTATGATAAGAGCTTAAGAGCCCCCAATAAAATTATTTTAAGTAAATCAATAATAAATAGCAAAAAGAGCAATGATTGTGTCCATGTGTAATGCTACGAGCAGTATTTTCATTAAGTGACAAATTAATTTCAGTGTTACAAGAAAGCTGAAATTATTGACACAAGAGAGTATCAAGTGAGAATCTGAAACCTGTCTGTGGAGTTAAGATTTTCCATGACCTGTCCAAACCACATAATCATTTTACTGTGGCACATATTAAAGAAAATTTTTGATCATGTAGTATAGTGCAATCTTGAAATATTTATTCTGAGTCATGTCTGGATTCAAATTTAATAAATACAATTTATTAATTATAAAATGCTAAGCAAGGTAAACTCTCTGTGCCTCTAGTTCGTAAGCTATAGAGGATTGACCCCTTAAGATGGGGAATTGATGAATTGTTGCATAGAGGAATATGTAACACTAGAATGATCTTGGCATTCAGATTAGAATGATACTTGTTTTAGATGATACTAGCATTAGAATGATACTTGTTTCATGTTACATATTTAATAGGTATTAGCTATTATTGTTAAAGCAAATACTTACATCTATGCTTATATTGCTCAGATATTTTAGTGTGTTCATGCATATGTACACACATAACATCATTGTAATGAGGTGACTTGTGCCCTCCAAAAGATATGTGTTCTCATTTGGAAAAGGGACTTTTACATTACAGAATTATTTAAGATGACATCATACTGGAATAGGGTGGGTTCTCACCTAATGTAACTGGGATACTTAAAGAGGAAAAGAGAAAGTGACATGAAAAGACAACTATGTAAACACAGGGCCAGAGTTGAAAGTGATACACCTTTCTAACAACCACCAAAACAAAGGAGTTGGAGGAGTGTCCTCCCCTACAGTCTTCAGAAAGAGCCAGGCGCCACCTACAACGTGATTTCACACATAGAACCTCCAGAATAGTGTGGTTGTTTTAAACCGCTCTGTTTACAGTGTTGTGTGACAGCAGACCTAGGAAAAGTAATGCCATAATCTTTTATGGATCAGCAGCCTTTTTCTTTCCAATAAAAATGTGAAGCTAATCAGGTACTTGGGATGTTATAAAACTATTAAAAACAGTTTTTACAAATTAGGAATGTGTCATAGGGTCTAGTTATATCCATTATTTCTCACTGAAGAATTATGATTCTTTAAATGCATATAAAATGGACCTAATGAGAGCTTTTAGAAAAGTCAAGTTCTCAGTGGTATACTTCCTATTTAAATCTTGATTTTATTCAATTGGCAACAGTCTCTGGGCCACCCCAGGACTTTTTTTTTTACCAGGTGGAACATTTTTATTCCCAATTTATACTCTGCAAGATCATCCACAATGTACAAAAAAGACCCCACTACACCCTGACACGCTCATCTCCTCCCCGCAACCCTTTTGTAAGGGAATGGAGGACAATTTATTTTAATAAATGCATATATCAAAAAAGAATCCAAAAAGCAAAATCAGCATCCCCAAAATATAGAAAAAGAATAACAAAAAAAGAAGAAATCAGAAGGAAGAAATAATGAAGATTCAAGCATAAATAGATCAAACAGAAAGTTTCTTTGAAAGGATTACTAAAATTGACAAGCCACTGGAAAATTTAATCAAGGAAAAGAGGATAAGATTGAAATAGCATGAATAAGAAACAAAATAGTAATACCCTAAGAGAACCAACTGAAATAAAAAGAATATTAACAGGATGTTAATATGAAGAAGTTTGAAAATCTTAAAGAAACAGATGAATTTCTAGAAGCACACAGTTTATGTAAAAAACACAATCTGAAGTCAAAAAAGTGAACAGACCATAGTAAAAAAAAAAAAGTTTTTTTTTTAAACTTCAGCAACAGCATTAAAAAAAAAACCAGAATCTGGTACAGGAGGTTTTGCAGGTAAATTTTACCTAACATTTAGAAAAGAGTTGACCCCCCATTCTACTTAATTTGTTCCAGAACACAGAATTTATTCTGCGAAGCAGTAATAACCATGATTCCTAAACCAGGGAGAGACACCATTAAAAGAGAAAAATATACAGCAATACCCCTCATGGGCATACACACAAACATTTTTAATGTAATATTAGCCAATAGAATCCAACATTTTTTAAAAGGTAATGTGAGGGTGTGTTAGGCTGGGTTCTCTAAAGAAAGAAAATGAGATGCTAATATATATGTCTATTGAAAGAGATTTCTATTTTAAAAACTGTTTATCGATGCAGAAGTGGTCAAGTCAAATTCTATAACAAGTCAGGCACCAACTCTATGTGACAGATGTTAGGCTGAAGCTTTCTCCTGACTCACAGTGAGTGGGGCTGACCAACTCAAAACTGTCTGAAAGATAATAGACTTCAGAGATATAAATACAAGGTCAGAAGGTCAGATGGTAGGCCACTTAAGACTACCATTAATTCAAGTCTATTGAAGCAGGGGTTGATGAGTGTGGCAGTCATGTGTTTATGATAATTTTATGATTGAAATGTAGGGGTGGAGTCTAGCCTGCTAATCTGGAAATAGCCATTGAGTAGCCAATGAGGCCTCTGTGTGGGCATGGCTTTCTCTTGGGAAGTCTGGGAAATCTCACAATATTTCCTCATGAAGAAGAGACACTATCTCCCCAGTTGTTGGGAGTTAGTCTGAGAGACGATGAATCACAGACAAGACAAGATGGCAGCATCTGAGGAGCTGGCAGAGAATCCACACAGCTTTGCCCGGATGGAGCCAGACCGCTGAAGGTGGAGAGGCCACGTGGAGAGCCCTGACAGCAATGAGTTGCTTCTGCCACCACTGGATGCTGTTGATGAACCCTGAGCCCTGGAAGCGAGGAGCCATGGGGAGACCCCTGCCAGTGCCGGGATTCTGCATCCACTGGCCTGTGACTTTGTGAGTCAGAAGGAGACATTATGGACTGGTATCGGGCATATGGGCTAGTATCAGACTTGTGACTTTGAACTGGACTGGGTTGGGATGCTTTCTTGGTGTTCCATCCCTTTTGTGTAAAGGCCATTCCCTTGTATCCATATGCAAGTCTGTGCATTTGTTTCTCTAGTCTACCCCGACTGACCCAATGAGCTAGATGCAGAAGAGCAAGCAAGCTTTTCACAGTATCGATTTGTGTAATAACTAAGTCACACGATGGATGGAATCTCCTTTCAATTGCATCAGCGATACAAGTTGAGTCATGGAGTTACACCTCACCCTAAGTCAGCCCTGGTGGGAGTAGGAAGCCCAGCCTTGCTCCTGGAGAGCTGCTGTTGGATGTGAACTGTCAACCCTGTGGGGGTCACACAACCACTGCGCCATCAGGGCTCAGCTGACCACCAATTCTTCATGGAAGCAAACAGATCCTGGGGAAGCAAGCCACTGTAAAGAAGAGCAAACTAGAATGCCAGTCACTTTCCCAAGTAAAAATAACTCTGAGAGTCAAAAGTCTGGTACTGGCACAACAACAAACCCACAGACGAATGGAACAGAATTAAGAATTCAAAAGTAAACCTGACCTTTGACAGAAAGCTGAAATTCATTAAATGGGGATAGAAAGGCTCTTTAGCAAATAGCATTAGCAGAATTGTTTATCCATTTGCAGAAAAACAGAACAAGATTCATACCTCACACCATCTACAAAAACTAACTCGAGTTGGTTCAAAGGCTTAAATCTGTAAAGATCATCAAATAAAATAGTGGAAACTTTGATGTCCTAATTTATACCACAAAAAATACTGTCACACTTCATTTACAAGGCACAAAATAGGGAAGGTTATCTAGACTCCTGGTTTACTAAAATGTAAACCCTATGTGCATCAAAAGACTTCTCCAAAAGTATAAAAAGCAGACCTAAAATCAAAAGAACCCTACAGGATAGGAAACACGTTTTCGCAACAACATATTAGATGTCAGACAAGGGACTAATCTCTGAAATTTACAGAAAGTTTCAAGGCATCAGCAATAAAAAGGTAAACAATCAAAATTTTAAATGGAACTTCACTAAAGAATACATTCAGGTGGTCAACAAACACATGAAGAAATGTCCACCATCATTAAACATTCGAGAACTTTAAATCAAAACATCAATAAAATATCCCCTCACCCCAAAATTAATAGCATACTTCAAAAAAAAAGCATAACATCAAATGCTAGTAAGGTTCAGAGAGTCTGGAATCTTCAGAAATTCTTGATGTGATTTTCTTGATGTGAAAAGTGTGCAATTACTGTGAAAAGCATTGTGATGTTTGCTTTTAATATTTCAAATGGACATAGGATGTGTTCCAACACTGCCACTGATTCTTATATATCCTGAGGTAATAAGAACCATGATATGAATGTATATATGTACAACCATGTGTATTTTGGTACCATTTAAAACACCACAAAGATGTAAACAATTTAAATACCCATAAGTGGAAAAATTGATAAATTAACTTTGGTACATACACACAATAAGATACTACACATTGCAAGAGCATAATGGTGAAACACTTCATGACATAAATATAGAGGGCTTTATGCTGAGTGAAGTAGGTAAATATTATATGAGATCACTGATACAATAAAAAATTAATGAAAGTTTTACATGCCAAAAGAAAAATACTTTGATGATTACCGTGAGTGGGAAGGGAAGTGAGGACAAGGAAGCTAAAAGTTCGTGGGTTAAACAGGTGTTAACTTTGATGAAAGAGCAGATGACACATTCCAAAGAGATCTGGGAAAAGCAGGGAAGGGATGGAGACAGAGAAATTTACTGGGAGTTTACATAAATTGTTCAAGTTATTGAATGTAAAAAAGGATGGTCTGATATGTAAAACTCACCTAATTCAACACATATATGTTTTTTTAATGAAAGAAAACTGTTGATACATGTGGGAATTGAAATAAGGGTAATGAAACAAAATATGTATAAATTGTTTGATGGAAAGCTATATAAAATTAACTCTATAAACTTTTTTACCCAAACTACAATGACATTTTAACATAGAAATAGATTGAGGATATGACATGAATTATATGCAAAATTAAAAACAAAAAAAAATTTTTAAGGAGAGTTGTAAGTGGACAGACCTCCACAAAAAGAACGTGAAATCTTGCACTAAAGGGACAAGCTATTTACTGCACACTCAGACTTTATTTTCTGTAAGAATAAACTCCTAAAAATATGGCAGAAAAATGGTCTTTGGAATGCTAACGGTTTTTATTTACTATTTCTTTGGTAATAAAAAATAATATTGTTTGGAGCTCAAGTGGAGGGAAAATGTTTTGAAAATGATGATGGCAACATATGTACAAGTGAACTTGAGACAATGGATGGATGTATGGATTGTGATGAGTTGCACGAGCCCCCAATAAAATAATTTTATATATATAGTTTCGTTCTTTTGTGAGATTTAATATTAAACACCCATCCAATGTAAATTTAACCTTGTAAACTTAATATAATATCAATCATGCTCCGAATAAAAACACACTTCAAATAAGCTAATGTGAAGAGTTTATTTACAAAGGGATTAGTTATAAAGGTATTGCTTGTGAAGGAACCACAATGCAGATGAGTCACCCGGGACCAGTGGTGTCATGGCTGTCACCATGCCCTGTGACAGATTAGATGAGGGAAAGCAAAGTTCCCTAGAGTCTGAGGAAAGAGTAAAGTAGAAAGAACAAATCTCTTGAGAGAGCTAAGTTGAGCGTCATGGAGAAGGAGACCAACAAATAACCAGACAGCCCTCTGTTCCACCCTCCGGCTTCCCCATTTTCCCAACCCATCTGATGACAAAAGGAATGGGAGCCCATTGATGGAGTGAATGGAGGTCAGCCCACTTGGCAGAGAACAAGAGAAAGGAGGAAAGCAAATCTGGAAAACTCCAAGTTACTGAACTGAGCTTTTCTGTCTTTTTCCATTTGTCAGTGTCCAAAATGTTTTCTTTCCTCCTCTCTCCCACAGAAATGAATTTCCTAGATTTAAACTTAAATTTAAATTCCTAAATTTACAGCTACCAATGAAAGCCTTGTTCCTACAGAAGGAAGGGGGGGAAAGTTCTGCCCTCAAGTTAATTCTGATCCACAGTTAAAGGCTTCCAAGTCTTTAATCTTTACGGCACAGACTGCCACTTCTTCCCCCCATGAAGCAGCTGGTGGGTTCAAACTGCTGTTAGCGTGGTTAGCAAGCGAGTACGGGAATGACTGTGCCACCGAAGATCCTCGTTCTAATACTCGAGCCAAACTCACTGCCATCGAGTGGACTTGCATTCACAGTGACCCTTTAGGGCAGAAGAGAACGACCCCTGTAAATCTGAGGGGAATCACAAACATTATCTTTCTCCTGCAGAGAGGCTGTTGGTTTTGAACTGGTGACTTTGAGGTTAGCAGCCCAACACGCTACCACGATAGAACCAGGGCTCCTTCCTATACTCTATGGTTAGGAAATCTGACAGATGAAGGTAATTCTATAACATTGGGATGTCAAGAGAGTATTAAGTAAAAGACTCACTAAATAGTAGATAAACAGTTTAGGCATTATGCCCTGAAAAATCTCTGTATACTTTATAAATTATTTCAAGAATTTAAGGAGAGTTTATGATTTGTCTCACACACACTCAAAAACTTTGGTTCAAAAACCTTTTCTCTTATACCCCTGTTTTTGAAATTTGAAACCTATGTATCAGTGAAATTGTACTTCAATGTCCTTTTGAAATTCAAAAAAATATCATTTCAACCACAATACTATCACTTTCTACTGTTTGTCAATAGTATTTCCCCTTGACTTATATGTTCTTCACAATATACCCATTGAAGTGTTAGATTTTTATTCACAATGCTTATTCCCAATAGGCTTCAGATTTGAGACTTAGTAAATGCCTTATCAATGTTCACTATAATGATAACAGGTAGTCTTTGCTCATTCTTCTTGGTTATCTTTTGAAGAGTTTATATATTTTTACATGGCATGGATTAAGAAATGTACTCTTAAATGTGGAATTGGAATTAAAGTTCTATATTACAGTACATACTGCTATGCATGTGAAATGCTTATGTTTATATATGTGTATGAGGATAAATCAAAAATATTGCTACAAAGTCATAGAAATATTTATTAAATACAATTGTCAAAATATGAAGCTATTATTTCTCAGCATATCACCCATTATGTCTATAGATTTTGGAAAGCAATGTTTCCATCTCTCTAGCTCTTCCCTCAAAATTCTGTGGTTTGTGGTGTTTTTTTTTAAATACGTTTGTTGGGGAGTTTTACATCTCCTATAGCAATCCTTACATCCTTCCATAAGTCAAGCACATTTGCACATGTGCCACCATCATTTTCAAAGCATTCTCTTCCTACTTGAGTCCTTGGTATCAGCTCTTTATTTCTTTCCCCTCCCTTCTCCACCCACCCTCCCATACCAACTCTTGATACATTATTGTGTTAGTCCAGGTAGACTAGAGAAACAAATTCATAGACATGCGTATGGATATAAGGGTAAGGTTTATATACAAGAGGAATAGAACACTGAGAAAGCATCCCAACCCAGTCCAGTTCAAAGTCATAAGTCCAATATTAGCCCATATGCCCGATACCAGTCTATAATGTCTCCTTCCAACTCATAAAGTCACAGGCCAGTGGGTGCAGAGTCCTGCGTCAGCAGGGGTCTCCCCATGGCTCCTCGCTTCCAGGGCTCAGGGTCCATCAACAGCATCCAGTGGTGGTAGAAGCAACTCAGTGATCTCCACGTGGCTTCTCCAGCTTCAGAGGTTGGTTCCATCAGGGTAAGGCCGTGTGGCTTCTCCACCGGCTCCTTCAGCTCCTTGGATGCTGCCATCTTGTCTTGTCCATAGTTCCTCATCTCGGAGACTGACTCCCAACAACTGGGGAGATGGCCTCTCATCTCCACGAGGGAAATATCGTGAGATTTCCCAGAAGTCTCAGGAGAAAGGATGTCCACACAGAGGCCTCTTTGGCTACTCAATGACTATCTCCAGATTAACACACTAAACTCCACCCCTACATCTCAATCATGAAATTTGACATCTCGAAAACATGACTGCCACAGTTATAGATCATTTTTTCCATGCCTCACATCATCCTCCATCTCCCCTCACCCACTTTTCCATTAATCGTCCCCTAGGAGGGGGTTCTAGCTTGATCCTTGTGAACAAGCCCCCCCTTACTTCCCCCACCCTCCCCTAGTCCTCCTGGTCCCCTTTTCTCTTTTATTTATTCAGTTGCTTAGTAAGCATAAAGCCACAAACCAGTTAATTCCAACTATTGGCAGGCCAACGTGTGTCAGTACAGAACTGGGATCCATGATGTTTTCAGTGGCCAGTTTGGGGGGGAAGAGATAACCTGATCTTTCTTCTGAGACATCTCTGTGGACTTGAACCTCCAACATTTCAGTTAGTCCAGTGTACTAACTTTTTGTACCACCTGGAAACATCCAAATGGGCATTACATCCTGCCTTCTTCCCAAGGAAATGAAAGGTTTCATTGTTTTGTTCTCTTTTCCCCTATCTTTCTCTAGACTCGAAACTGACAGCTTAAATCATGCTTTTCAAGAAAAGAGAGTCCACATCCCAGACACATATTATTTTGAAAGTAGGATTTCATTCACTGTATATGAAGCTGACTGAAGTCAAAGAGCCTGCTTTTTGTTGCTGGGTTGTCAGCAGGACAGAGAGTACGGCCCCTGCCTCCCGTTGTGAACACCATCTATAAAGGAAGTTAAACATCAATTTTCTCACCAGCCACTCATTTTCCACAGTGTCAGTTTACAAAATTTTCAAGAGCAGAACTATACCAAATAAAACAGGAAATTCTCTCTAACTGGTGTACAGTATAGCTAGTCAGAAGACAGGAAATATAGAAAATGTAAGATCGTGGGTGATTTATCTCAAATGGTAGACAATTAAGGGGGATCATTCTTTGAATCTGATGTTAGAAAGTTCTGTATAGTGAGGGTCATATTCGTTAAACCTATATTTGAAATATGAAACTTTATAATGATCATCTTACTATTTCAAGACACTTTCATAATCTATCAAACTTTATCCTCGTGTTATCTGTCCTAATAGTGATGTTTTGATTGCAGAGTAATGAGGACTGAGGGAGAGGGGGGAAAGGTTGGAGGGGGAAGGTAGGGGGTTCATATCAAAGGTCCAAGTGGAAAGGCACATGTTGGGAGAATGTTGATGAGGGCAGGCAAGCGGGGGTGCTTGGCACTGTATATGTAACTATGTATTGAACTATGTATGATGAAAAGCGATGGATGAGCCCCCAATAAAATGATTAAATAAAAAATAAAATTAATTAATTTTTAAAAAGTGATGTTTTAAAATGCACAGATTCTCTCACTATTGACAACTATCCAATGTCTATTTTAATTGATATCTCTACTACAGAAATCATTAAATATTTTTAATGTAACCCCCAGCTGTAAGTACTATCAATAAAACTTAAACGGAGGAATTTTATTGACCTCCTTTACTTATAAAGACATCAAAGTAAATTATAGGCATCCATGTCCAGTTACAGTTTTGTTACTATTGTTCTTGGGTGCTGTTGAGTGTGTCCCAACCCTTAACAACCTCATTTATTTTTTTATTTTTGAGGGGGAGGGCATCACTGCCCTCTGGTGGGAGTGGGAGCTACCCAGCCTTGCTCCTGGAGAGCCACTGCTGGATTTGAACCGCCAAGTCCATAGGCTGCAGTCCCGCACTCAACCACTATGCCACGGAGGCTCAGCCCAACAACCCCATCTATAACAACACAAAACACTATCCTCACCATTGCTCTGATGTTTAAGTCCATTGTTGAAGTCCCTGTATTGATCTGTTGTGTCAGGAGTCTTCATCTTTTTCAGAATCCGCTTACTTTACCAAGTATGATGTCCTTCTCCAGGGTCTGCTCTTGCCTGACAATATGTCCATAGTATGTTTGATGAAGTCTCCTCACCTTTGCTTCAAATCATCGTAAGGTGGCCAAACATCATGCTTTTTAACAATTTAACATTTTTAAATTAAAATAAATATATTACAATACGATTTTTGGGTTCTATGAAAATTTTTGTTGCTCCATATAGACCAAATGTATAATCAAGAACACACACACCCAGTCCCTGGCCAATGGTGTCCCGCTTAAAATCTGGTCACAAGGAGCATTCTGGCTGTACTTCTTCCAAGACTAACTTTATTTATTCTCTTAGCACTCTAGGGTACTTCTAAAAATTATAATCTTCATCTTTGGCATTAATGTTTGCATATCATCAGGTCTTCTTTATATGTGTAAAGATATTATTCTATAACTGACAGTATAGCACCTCAGGAAATATTCTTGCCCAACACCAGTCCATTTTGCCTCAGTAAAGTCCAGAGTATCATCTTTATGCATTCCATTTCGTTTTGGAAGATCTCTAATTTTCTTAAATTACTTTTGCTTTTACTTCTATTTTTAGCTTTTATTTAGACTTTTTTTTAAATCTTAATTTACTCCGGAGTCATAGTTTTTGCTTCTTTGGTTTCTTCTGATTTTTTTTTCTTCTTCTGTGAAAGCTACTCTTCTGTTTTAGGATCCATTTGTAGGGTTAGGGTTAAGGTTAGGGTTAGGGTTGGGGGGGGGAGGAAGGATCAATTTGTTCCTTTTCGGGAAGCACATTCTCGATGTGGCAGAGAGAGCTCATATATGGGTTGACCTGACCATGAACTCTGTAAGGCAGATGGTGTCTCTTATTGACTTTGGTCACCTGAATGTGTTCAGTGACCAGAAAATTCATATCTAAATCCTTAAGTTCAGTGTTACCTCCTACATGTTTAAGCATGTACACCAAAAATTCAACACTCTTTTTGGACCACCCACCTTGGGTCGGACCCCACAGTTTGACCTTGGCACACCTGCCAACTTCATCATTGTCATGTTGGAACAGCACGCACTGCTTCCGCAAAGTGATGCCTTTCACATACTTGGTGGCTTTCTGACTATGCACACCCTTGATGGCCTGCATAGTTTAAGAGGCATCCTTAAAATTGGCCTAAAGATTCAATCTTCTTTATTTGCATCATTTTGTGGGGTTTTCTGCATCAATAGTAGCATGCTATTTTTAGTAGATCACCTCGGGTTGCTACAGGAAGAGCTAATTTTCTAACACTTTAACTAGTACATTCTATGTTTTGATTATTAATGGATGTGCTCAGCCATTTCTTCTCATTTGGGATCATGCTACATCAATCAATGAAGACCCCAGAGGCTTTGCTGTGTCTGTGTCATTAAGGTAGCCTCTCTTTTGAGGAAATGGCGCTTCCCCACTTTTATTTTTAGTGCCTCCCATCTGAAGGGATCATCTTCTTGCCATATATCAAACAATATTCCACGGCTCTCCATACGGGTTTTTTTCCAGTGACCAATTTTTTCCAGAACTTCCATGTCCTTCTTCCTACTCTGTCTTAATCTGTTAGCACTACTATAATCTATACGCCACCAGTGGTTCTACTAGTATTTTCAATGTTGGTGGAAGAACATCCAGAGCCATAGAAATGTGTAAGCTACCACAGTATGACAAACTCACAATCATGTGGTGGGTAAAAAAGAAAAAAAATTCTGTATTTTTTTTAATTACAAACTACACTTAGCAGAGACAAGCAATCTAATTCTAATAAAATGTTGAACAAGCTTCACTTGGGCCCTCATGAGGCTTGCTCAATGCCAATGCTCGGGGGCGAGGCAGAAAAAGTGCCAAATATGCTCAGTAGTTCAAATCCAACAGATGCGGGGACTGGGTAAGAAAGAAGGTGGGACATGATGTTCACTCCTACCCACAGAATGACGGGGGACAGCGGTGGAGACACTGTGTGGAAAGTGTGCCCCATGCACAGCGGGGTGAAATGGGAAGGTTGTGCAGCAGGGCAGCAAGGGGAGCAAAGTAACCATGTCCCTGAGGAATCCGGAAAACAGACTTCTGACTTGGGGGGACAGACTTGGAATTTCATCAGACTTGATCAGAAAACATAAATAAAGGTCAGACCTGGAACAATTTATTGTTTGGTTCTTTTTTTCTTATTTTGCTTCTTTTTGTTTGTTTTTCTTTCACTCTGTTTATCTATGCAAGATAAGCAGGATGAAAAATCCTGAGGAGAAAACAATGGGACCAAAGGTGTCTGGGAACATAGGAGGGGGCAGGGAGGGGAAGTGAGGAGCCAATAAACTCAGAGATAAGGGAACACCGTAGATCTAAAAAGGATGACAAGGGGGGTATTGGGGGCATATAATGCCTGGTGGCGTTTGATCAGGTGCAATGTGTCTGAGAGGGGTTATTCAGAACCAAATGGAGGGACAGCATGATAGTGAGATGGGAGAAAAGGAGAGGAAATAGAGGAAAGAAATAGGAGGCAAAAGCTATTTATAGAAGTATAACTATAGACATATATATTAATTTACAATGGAAGGGATAGAGGTCAATGTACATATATCTATATTTTAAGTATTAAGATAGCAGATGGACATTGGGCTTCTACTCGAGGTCTCCCTGAACAGAAGATCACTTTGTCCTAATAATCTGGCATTTTCTGATATTCACCTTTGCGACATGATCACTAAAGATAAAATGAGTGCATAAGCAAATGTGGTGAAGAGAGCAGATGGTGCCCACCTATCAAAAGATATGGCGTCTAGCCCCTTAAAGGCTTGAAGTTAAATGGAAGCAAATAAGCCCACATGAAGGAAGAACACTCACCTGTGTGATCATGAGGTGTCAGTGGAATCAGCTGTCAGATATCAAAATATCCAAAACAAATAACTATATCAATGTAAATAAGGAGGACTGGAGAGGAGACCCAAAGCCCACCTGTAGACAATTGGATAACCCCCTTCCCCCCCCCCCCCCAAAGGGTTATAAGGAAGGGATGATTCAACCAGGGTGCAGTATAGCACTAATAAATCACACATCATTCCTCTAGTTCCTGAATGCTTCCTCTCACACCACCCCCACTACCATGACCCAGTTCTACCCTATAAATCTGGCTATAACAGAGACCACATATTGATACAGATAAAAGCTCTTGAGACATGGAATTCAAAACAGATAAAACCCTCAAAAAAAGTAGTGGGAGTAATGATATCATGAGGGAAGGCGGATAGTCAGGGAGGGGGAAAGGGGAGAAAGAGGGAATCCATCACAAGGTTGGATATATAGCCTCCACCCCCAAAGGAAACAAATAACAGAAATCCAGGTGAAGATAGACAATGGACAGTGTAAAATACGAAATAATAACAATATATAATTGATCAGGGATTCATGAGAGTGGGAGGGCAGGGGAGGGAGGAACAAAGAAGAGCTTGCACTAAGGGTTCGAGTAGAAAATGCTTTGAGAATGATGATGACGACATATGTACAAATATGCTTGATACAATTGATGATTTTTAAAACAATGATCTTTAAAATAATAATACTAATTGGCTGATTAAATTTTTTTAATAAAATGATTAAAAGAAGGAAGGTCGGGAAAGGTCCTGGTTGGATTATATGATCAACTCTGAGTGATTAATTGTCAATTGTGATTACCATTGTGTTGTGATTGTCAATTGTGATTGCAATTGTGATTGTCAATTGTGTTGGGTATTAAAAGAGCCAGCTCAGAAACAGGAATAGGGGCTCTTGCTATCAGCAAAGAGAAGAGCCAGGTATGGAGTATGTCCTTTGGACACAGAGATTCCAGTACATGGACCCTCCTTGAGCCAAGAAGCAGCTGTGACACCAGATGAGTGGCACAGGAGCAGCGACGGGAGCAGAACAAGGAGCTAGAGCGTGAGACAGAGCAGTGGACTTTACAGGCCCCCCAGCAAGCACAGCTGTGTGCTTTGGGGCAAGAGAGGAGGCACTTAATTGAAAAGACTGGACCTGCTGATTCTCAGAGCTGGCGCTATGAAGCTGGTACTTCAGGCCGAAGCTTATAGTGGGGTGGCATATCATGTGGGGATTTATCTACAACCTAAAAGAGCTTTTTAGCATTGCCCAAGCAGGGCAAAGTCCAGGTCAAGAGAGGGGCTAAAGAGAGGTCTGCATGTAGGCACAGCCGAAAAGAAGCTGTCCTGACTGAGCAACTGCATCCAGAGCATTTCTCACATGAATAGTATTGCAGTAACTTCCCTAATAAACCCCTAAGTTTGTCTTCTGTAAGTTCGGTGTGTCCATTGCATCAAATTAGCAGGCCCGGTTGAAAAGCAGAGTGCTATGGGAGACAGAACACTAGTTTCATTGTATGTTCATCTTAGGCAAGACCCATTTCATACTTGAGCTTGGTGAACTTGGCACTAAGTCTATATAGTCAACTACATTCAGAAGAACTAAAGAAATCTAATGATGATTATATCTCTAAAAAACGTCTTCCCAGCAACATGAACTTCATGCATTTTGTCACCATAATAAGGACCGATACAATACACTCTTACATTAACTTTATTCTCATTAGAATACATGTTTGGGCTGAGCCCCAGTGGCATAGTGGTTGAGTGTGGGACTGCGGCCCATTGGCTTGGCGGTTCAAATCCAGCAGCAGCTCTCCGAGAGCAAGCCTGGGTAGCTCCCACGACCACCAAAGGGCAGTGATGCCAAAAAAAAGAATGCGTGCGTGTGTGTGTGTTTGTGTCTGTGTTGTGTGTGTGTGTGTGTGTGTTCACTACCACTGGGTCAATTCTGACTCACAGCCACTCAATAGGGCAAGGTAGAACTGCCCCTTCCGGTTTCTAAGACTCTAAATCTTGACAAAAGTAGAGATCCTCAATTGTTTCCTGAAGAGCAGTTGATGGTTTTGGACCAGAGCAGTGCAATGCTTACCTAGCAGGGCCACCAGGGCTCCTACACAGATGTGATCAAGATCTGCATATTCATAATTCATTAAAAACTTACATAGTGGAACTATGTATTTCTGTTTTAGACCTACTGAGAACCCATGTAAGCCTTGCTTGTCTTTGGATTTTAAAGAAAAGAACTAATGCAATATGCATTTGGAAGACCACAATTTATGCTATGATTGCTATGACAATCAATAGAGATGAATTTCTATTTTTAACCTTATTGAGCTTTAGGCAGTCTTCATTGGAACTAAATATGAAAAAAGAATTAGCGAGTGTATTTAGCACATATTTAGCAGGATTAAAATAAGAATAAATCAGATAAACATGGTTTAGTCACTGATGTCATCCTTAGTTTCTTTTCCTTTTTTACAGAGAACAAACACAGTATTTTGAGCTGTACTGAGAGCATTTAATAAATAATGCAGACAAGGTCTGATGCTGTGTCAGCTGAAGAACATAGAACAACACTTTAAGTGAGCACGCATCAGGGAAGCACACTACTGTCTCTGCTTATTTCCAAGTCAAAAAACTTTTCTGATCCTGATGATGATAAATGTCCTTCTTATCAATGTACTTAGAGTTTAAGATTTAGATTAACACAATAAGCTAAAGTTGGAGAAATGTTGCAAAGGCACCTATTGTACATATATCCTTGTGAAAGAGAGGGTGGGAGGGAACTCTGAGAAAACAAACGTCGTTTACAAGAAACAACCACAACAAAGAAAGCAAATAAGAACTGTGATAGGTAGGCTTGGTGTGCCAACAGGGTCAAAGAAGACAGGTAGATTTGTTGTGACAACATGGTCAATGAACACATGTAGGAGCAATGGAAGGGCGGAGAGAGAAATGGCTGGGCCATCCCCGCCCTTGCTCTCTTAGAGCTCTCCGATCTTCAGACCAATCGGCTGCCTTGTTTGTCCTGTGCCTCGACTTCCAAGCTACCTTACCCGTGGGACACCTAATCAATGGACTGTGTTGCTGTGAGTTGAGGTTCTTTCAAAAGCTGCTTCACTACGTTCCTGGAATATACATCTCTTGAGCTGGGAACTGTCAGATTCTGTCATCTGGCTGACTGTTAGTGATCTGCCTTGCTGTTTGCTTGTAGCCGGTTAGCCTGAATTGCTACACAGAGGACTGTTTGGCAGTCCTTAAGACTCAAAGGACTGCCAGTGTACTGGCTGTCTCCCGAGTCATTTATACTGCTTTATAGATTAGTTATTATTACTTTCTTATGTTAGATATCTTTATATCTATATAAATATAGAGAGAGCATTATTAGTGTCCTGGTTTTGTTTCTCTAGAGAACCCTGCCTAACACACTAACAATACCCTGAAAATCCACAGTGGATGATGTAACATCGGTTGTCATCAAGTTGATTCCAGCTCACAGAGATACTGTATGAGGTTTCCAAGGCTGTAAATCTGCATGGGCATAGTGAGACTCATCTTTCTTCCATAAAGTGACTGATGGGTTTAAACCACTGACCTTGCTGTTGGCAGTCCAACACTTGCCTGTAACGCAAGTAACAGGTGCAAGTAACGCTCCTAAAGCTCTGATAGTGATATTTAAAAATGCAGAAGATGTTCCAGTAAGTGTAAAAAGACAACTAACAAACAATGATCTGATAAGGAAAATTCTCAGCTGATGGCAAGATGGATGTCCCAAAATTCATAGCCATGGGGATGATTAAAGCTGATGGAAAACTAAGGAAAGGGTCCCCAGCTCATGATAGGCAGGAGATGAATTCACCACTCTCATTGGTAAGACTTCAGAAACAGAGAAAGTACCAGGATGGGAATATATACACACTTACAAATTTAAAAGAATTAAAGCAGTGGTTCTCAACCTTTGGGCCTCGCCCCTTTGGTGGTTGAATCACCCTTTCACAGGGGTTGTCTTATTCCTTACTATAGTAAAATTACAGTTATGAAGTAACAACGAACATAATTTTATGGTTGAGGGGTCACCACAGCATGTGAAACTATATTAAAGGGCCGCAGCATTAGGAAGGTTGAGAACCATTGGATAAAAGGAATGGCCATGGAGCTTTGACTACCTCGCTATATCGTTGTTGGGGTATGATTCATGAGTCATAGCTACTGATACCCCAATTTTAGAGGCCATGAGTCCGAAAATCATTTAGAAGATGACTATGTTCCCTGATACTCCATCCAAGACTTCACATAGCATACTCCACAATGTTATATGACCTTTCAGCCAGCAGTCCGATGTTTAGTCCCCAACACTACAAGGGCTTCTAGTTCAGAAGATGTTGCTCAGCTGTTGAGTCAACTCTTACTCATGTTGATCCTACAAGCAAGAGAACCAAACACGCTGATCTTGTGCCATCACAGTTGTGATGTTGGAGTACACTATTGCAGTCACGGCTAATCTCGCTCCTTGAGAATCTTCTTCTTGTTCACTGACCCTAGACCTTACCTTTTCTATATATTAAATATGTGCAATTTATTGAATACTAATTATACATCAATAAATCTATTTAAAATTAAAAATAAACACATAAGTACATATATATAGCAAAACTTGCCCATTTCTTTAATTTAAAGAAAACTGAGGAATTTCTTTGTACAGATTGTTATGGCACTGCTTCCAGCTTTTATCATAAACCATTCGATCTCTTTCTTTTTTCAAGCATTGCTATTAGCACTTTGTCCACATGGTGTGTAATTCCATAATCCAATGATATCAAGAAGAGTTGTATGATTTTTACCACATTTGATTCTAGGACATTTTCTTCTTTTTTATACTCATTGTTATCCCTGTAATCATTTTTGAATTGTGACAAAAATAAACACAACAAAACATTCTCCAATTTCACAACTTCTCCATGTTTGATTCAGTGCCATTATACTCCTCATGTTGTGCAATCATTATTGAAAACTTTTTCCAAACTATTCCATCACCAATGACATAAACCCAGTGTCCCCCAGGTAACAACCCTTTCTCCTTTTCCCATGGTAACTGCTGCTCAAATTTGTTTTCTCTTTTCTTTCTTTTTTAAAGTCATTTTCTTGATCTAGTAATCACATATCATACACTTCCATGGTTAAATTTCTTTTTTAAAGAGTTGTGTATGCATCACCACAATCACTTTAGTGCTTCCTCTCCTGTCGCCCATTCATTGTTTACTCCCCAAATCTTTTCACTCTCCCCACCTCACACCCCACTTCTACATCCCTGATAAACCCTTGTATGAATTTTTTTGATGATCGTAGATTTTTTAATATATCTAAACCATTGCATTGTGTCATAAGTGGAGCACATGTCAATTAAATGCTTTTTTAGTGAATCATTATATTGGGGGCTCATACAACTCCCATCACGATCCATACATACATCAATAGTATGCAGGCCACATTTGCACACTTGTTGCCATCATCACTCTCAATTCATTCTTCCTCCACCTAGACCCCCAGTTACAGCTCCCCATATTTCCCCTCCTGCCTCTCCCACCCCCAACAAATTGGTTTGTTGACTTTACCTTTTAAGAGATTGGTCTCTTCTAGTAGCATATCTAAAGTACATGAGACAAAGCCTCACCATCCTCTGTTCTAAGAATTCTGGTTAAACTTCCAAGACAGATTTATTTGTTCTTCTGGCAGTCCATGGCACTTTCAAAATTCTTCATCAACACTTCAACACATCAAATGCATCATCAACTCAAATGCATCAAATATTCTACAGTATTCCTTATTCAATGACGTCCAAATTTCACATGCTCATGTAGCCCTTGAAATGACCATTACAGTGGATTAATGATGTGCTTTGTGGATGTGATTAGTCAATGACACCAGCTTGACAGAAAGGCATATTTAAATGTCACTGTCATGCCATAATTTTTTGTTGTTGTTAATTGGAGGCTAATACATTTATCATATCATTCAATAGTTTGATCTCATCAAGAATTGCACAATTGTTACCGCAATCAAATATACTTCTTCTTCCTGGACTCCTTGACATCGTCTCACTTTTACTCACAACCACCCCTGTACTCCCCTCCCGCTGAAACCCTACTTCTACTTGTTGTCCCTGTAAGTTCACCAATCCTGGGTTTCAAATACTGAAAAACAGAAAGAACAGAACTTCGAGAGGGCGACCTCCAATCACCTAACACCTCAGAGGTACACCCTAATATGAATAAACAAAAGTCAAACAAAACAATACAGACCAAAAATACAGAAAATTTTGAAAAGCAAATCAGGTCCAGCATGCACCAGAGGGGGGAATTTACTGACCAAGTTTTAACTGTTCAAGTCAGATTTATGCCTTTGGTCTTCTATACTCTCCAAAGAGCTCTGTTTAGTTACCACTACCCTCCCATGCCTCAATTGTAGATAGAGGGAGTTCCCCAGAGGCTTATTTCCTTACATAGTTCCACAAATGAATCTTGGGCACCTGCTGCCACCCACAGCCTTCTGCACATTGCATTTGCACACTTTAGGTTCTGATAGGAATCCCCCATTTGACTTTGGATTATGTGGTTTACAATCCTTCAGAGTCTGATGCTTCCTCCATGCAATACTTTAACAAAACAAAATGTTAATGGTTTTATTGGCATATGGTTTGCACATCACACACTTCCACAGCTCAGTTCTATTAAAAACAAGTTGCATACTTATCACTACAATCAGTTCCAGGACATGTTCTTCCCTCATATTCATTGTCAGCTCCCCAGTTTCCTCCAACTTCCTCCCCAATCCTCACCCCAAGTCTGTTTCTCAATAAGCCCTAATCCAGTTACTGTCTGTATAGCTTCACCCATGTCAGACTTCATATACAGGAAAACCTACCGTGGAAAGGGAAAAAGAAAAATAAATACTAAAAACAATAATAAAACAAACAAGAGAAAAAGTTCAATCGAGAAAAAAGCAGGCACGATAAAAACAATAACAAATTTAAAATGTTTCCAAAGGGAGATCAAATGATCAGGTGTCCTATTTTATCCTACTCACACCTGCCATGATCAAGTCCACGATATTCCCTGCTATTGGCATCTCTCAATACTGGTCAGAAGGAATTCATCAGAGGCTTAATCCATCTAGGGATTGTGCAGATTCCAGGTTCCCACCGTCATCCATCGCCTTCTGTTGGGCGTTCACAATTTAAGTTCTGATACCATTTCCTCCTTCAGATCTCAATTTTATTAGTTTTCACTCTTGAAGCACACAAGTTGCTGTGCTGCCCCCAATTTGACTGAGTTCATGCCTTTCTGTAATACCCACAGACCTAAGTAATCTAAAATCCACGCACTGACATCAAGTGGATGTCGTAGAAACCAAATAGGAAACCAAATAGGCCCCTGTGGGTTTCTGACACTCACTTTTTACAGGTGTGTAAAGCCTCGGCTCTCCCACAAAGCAGCTGGTCTTTTCAAACTGCTGATCTGGGGGTTCACAGCCAGTACAAAACTCACTGAGACCCTAAGTCGCAGTTGGTTTATGCAGTGTTTCCAAAAGTAAATGATAGGCTCCCTGGCAGGGGGCTGGAAGGATCCAGGGAGCTCTGGGAAAAAGCAGGTACTCATACTTGATCCGAGATCAAGGGTCGGCAAACTGCAGCTCACGAGCCATCTGCGGCTCTTCCAGTGTGAGCGTGAGGCTGTGAAAACATCTGAAGGTTATGATTTCAGATCACAGTGATTTCCTTTGTCTAGAAAAACATATTTAAGACTCGAGTGATTTTAAAGTTGTTAGGAGGGACAGGAGTTTGCCAACTCCTCTCCTAGATTATAGCACAAGTCTATAGTGCAAAAGCTTTTCATTACCAGGGGGTGGGGCAATAAGTAAACCTTTTCTCTTGGGAAAAGGGGTAGTTGGTCAAATACATTTGGGAACCTATGATCTGTGGGAATTCATTTTCTAGGGCTGCCATAACACAATATCATAAATTGGATTATTTTAGAAGACAAAGATGTTTTGGTTTTTTTCTTCCTCACAGTTCCATATGCTTGAAGTTCAAATCTGGAAGTCATGCTTGTTCTCTCTGAGGGCTTCGAGAGAAAAACTTAACTTCTCTCCTCCCTTCAGGTCACTCCTACTTACCTTTGGTGCTGCTCTGCTTCTGAGAGAATCCTCACATCGTGTTTTCCATGTGCTCCTCTGTTTCCATGTTTGCCTTTCTCTTTCTGTAAGACTAGGAGCCCTGAGAGGGCTTATGCACAATCTCCATGGTCCACAGTTTGAAACCACCAGTCACTACATAGGAGAAAGACAAGACTTTTTACTCTTGCTTTCTATTTTCTCCTCTCTGTGAATCTCAGAAACCCACACAGCAGTCCCACCTTGTCCCCCAGGTGGTTATGAGTTGGCATCAACCTGGTAGCAGTGAGTTTGGCTTTCTTTGGTCTAAGATGCCAGTCATGTAGAAATAGGACCCACTGGTATGACATCATTAATGTAACTGACATTGGCAAAGAAAAACCCTATTTCACCAAAAAAGTGAAATTTTGAGGGATACTCATGCCATGACAGTTGAGAAACCTTGTGGAAAGACAAAAAGCAGGGGGGTACGAGGGTTTTTCTCCATTTTTTCTTCTGAAAAACATCTCCAAAAATTTTTTCTCTTTACCTAATATGATAAAATAGCTAGCGTATGATCAAATCTATTAGTGCTGATAAGAAAAGCAACACTTAAATTATTTAAAAAGAAAAAAGAAAAGCAACACAACTACAAAAGGCTGTTCGTCTGAGTGCCTTCCCAGGACTGCACTGACTCAGGAACAGTGTGAAACCTGTGTTCCTTGCAAAAGATTGCTGGTGGTATTTTTTCCCACCACATACATAGAATGAGCGATATGTAAACTTTTCAAACAATGATTGCAAGCAGTTCAGAGTTGAATTTTAGTGTGTCCAGTTGAATTTTGTTTTCCAGGATATAGCGAGCAATCTAAAAAGATGAACAGTTTTTCTCTGGCTCATGAAAGCCCATCTGGTGAGAACCTATGAGCCGGCATAAATGATGAAGTTGCAGTAATGCGAAGATGCTGACTGTTACCCTCCAACTTCCAGAAGCAGATGGGCAAGGTGCGCCAATTGCCCCCTGCCTTTAGTCACACAGTGAGATTTGAATTAAGGCTTTCTGCCTCACCCACAGTAACCTTAAAATAGTCATAGTCAAGTATCTGTGAAAAGAATACTAATCTAATACGGTGTGTTCTTTTTAAAGACAAGTTCTGGACTTATACAAAAATCTCTTAAGGATGTACATAAGAACCTAAAACTTAGGATCTCATTAAACCATTCATGCATCCAGTATTGTACATTGTTATTTTTTATCTATCATTCAATGAGCCCCAATACGTGATGACCTCATGCACAAGGTAACCAAATATTTCCCAGTCCTGCAGCACTCCCACGATCATTTCCAGATCATCCCTTTGTGATACATATGGTTTTCAGCAGCTGGTTTGGGGAAGAAGATTACCAGACCTTTTTTTCTGTCCTGTTTTAGTTTGAAAGTTTTGCTAAAATTTGTTCAGTCTAATAGCAATCTGTAAGCCTTCATTCACCGACATGTGATAGCTATTCATGAGTTGCTTCAGCCGGGAATTCTGTTCTCCTACATAGAAGGTAAGAATTCTATTAGTGAACCTCTAATGCTTCCAAGGTTCTTCAGTTCCTATAATATGCAAAGTACTCTAAGGATGGTTGGCCTTGTTAGGGGTCAGGATGGTCTCTTGATTCTGATCTAGTATCTCTCCATTGTTGTTAGGTGTGATTGAGTCGATTCTGGTTCATAGTGGGCCCATAAACAACAGAACAAAACACTGCCTGGTCCTGTGCCATGCTCATAATTGTTCCTATGAGAGGGCCCATTTATGGTAGTTGCATAATCTGTTGTCAATGTGAGACTATCACGGGTGAAGAAGTGAAGTCTTGCCTGTCAATCAGGTCGCAGCCTGATGATCTCATTGGGAAGTGGCACGGAGAGCAAGTACTCACTCGAGGCAGACAAAGACACACTCCCTGAGAGACATTCTGATTGAGAAGGTGCATGGAGCTACCCTAGGGCCCTGGAGCTGAAGAAGCCACGTGGAGATCCCTGCCAGCACCGAGATGCTTTCCTACCACTGGATCCACAAGACTTTCCACCGACTGGCCTGTGATCTTCCAGCATTCAGCATCATTGTAAGGGTTGTGTGAGTCTGAAGAGGACTTTATAGATTAGTATCAGACAAATGGGTTAATGTCAGACTTATGAACTTGATCTGGACTGGGCTGGGATGTTATCTCAATATTCAATTGCTCTTGTATATAAACTTCTTTTTTTTAAGTTTAAGTTCCTTAACTCATGAATTTTGCTTTCTTTTTCTCCATCAAGAAATCGCAGCATCTCTATTAACTTAAAAAACAGGGGGAAAACCAATCAGTTTTATTGACATATACCACATACCATACAATTCACTGGATTAACTATATTATGACTTCTAATTTATCCTTCTCTTGATTCAACAGATAGAAAATGCAAAAAGGGGATTTCCTTCTGTTTGTCACTATAGTAAATTAAGTTCCACAAATGAATGATTTCCTCCTATTTCATGTCATTTTATTTTGTGGCAGCCAGAGAAATCCTGCTGGTAGACCTGGAAGAAGTGTGTCTACTCATTATTTTTTTTTAAATTGGGGACTTGTACAACTCTTAGCATAATCCACACATCCATACATTATGTCAGGCACATTTGTACACTTGGGTCCCCAATCTGCACTCCCCCTCATTCACAATGATTTGATTTTTTGTTCTTTCATGCCTGATACCTAATCCTTTGACACCTCGTAATCACACAGGGTTGTGCGCTTCTGAGTTAGATGGTCACTTGATCACCGTCAAGCCTTTAAGACCCCGGACACTATTATATCTTTTGATAACCTGCCACTATCAACTCTCTTCACCACATTTGCTTATGCACACATTTGTTTTCAGCAATCATATCGGGAATGTGAGCACACAATGATAAGATTTTTTTGTTCTTTGAAGTCTGATCCCTTCGACACCTCATGATCACACAAGCTGGTATGCTTCTTCCATGTGGATAAAGCTCTTTCTTAAATACATGAGTGTCTATGAATTTGTTTGTCTAACCAACCCAGACTAACATTCCATTGTTGCAGCCCCTGGGTCAGTCTGTCTCATTGAAGGTCGTCCTCTTTTCGCTGTCCCTCTACTTTACCAAGCACGAAGCTATCTGTGTCGCTAAGGAGCATTCTGTGTATCTTCAAAGACAGTATCTCTCTAATCCTGTCTTAAGAATTGCGTGGTTGCATACATGAACATATTTCTCCACCCTGCCCATCATGAAGAAAGTGACTTGAGGTAGAAAAAAAAACAAAACAATCAGATACAAATATGAGTTCTGCCACTTAGTAGCTATCCTGACTTAGAAAAATTGTTTAACTTTCTTTTGTTCTGTTTCCTTGCTTGTAAAATGAGAACAGTGATACTTTGACAATTTATCAGCAAGAACTTATAAATAAAGCATAATTGGATGTTCATTTCACTATCTTACCTTCTGCTAAAATAGCTTGGATTTCTGAACAAATTACATCTAATACCAACATCTTCATAGATTATTTTAAATATTAAATAAAATAGTGTAAGAAAATACCTAGCCTAGTATGTTGTAATAAAAATAGATAAGATTTGAAGTCAGGCAGGCCTGGTTATGAATCTTAATTATAGTTTTTAGTGAGCAGGGCCATATATTGTGCATTTTGACCATATAAATGCATTTGATGCTCACAATGCTATGCAACATGTGGTACACATTCATTAAATGCATACTCAGTGACATTGACCTATCAGCCAGTCAAGTAAAAAATACACACACACACACACACTCACATTCTTCTCCCTCCATCTGTACAGTACCAGGCAGATTCTAGCAGAAACTTTGCATTCTTCCAGCCTAAATTTACTGAAGTCAGAAAGAAGTTGACACCTTCATGTCTGAAGCACACACATGCTCCACTCAGCAGCTCTAAATGAATTCCGAGGCAGTAGTTATCAAATCTGTTCCTATTTTGTGAGCTTTAACAGTACGAATATAATGAGCTCTAGATACTAATAATTCTCAGTCTAGCTCGGGCTATCTATGTATTTCTCCAACTCAAATTTCTAAAGTACAGTCTTTCTTAGTTCTGCTTGTGTGCACTTCAATAATTTAGTTTAGGGGTCACAGAGGCAGAGATGATAATTCTAGGAAATTTTTCTTCGGATTATTAGTTTTACCCATTTTTTTATCAGTCTTCTTTAATCAAAACAAGAACTGAACAAATATGCAGAAATTCAAATTTGTTCTATCTAGACAATTTTAAATCCCTCTTGCCTATTTCTAACTTGGTTATTTATATTTATGTTTTAATATAAACTATATTTATATACATCCAGAGAAGAGCAATTGCAAATTTTATCAAGAATTCGCTTTAGAAAACTGTTTTCATAATAAGCAGAAATTGTTAGCATCTATCATCATATGAGGTAATAATATAAAAGCCTTTCCTAGTCTCATCCCCATAAGGTATCTTTCTATTACATTACAATGATAAATGGCAAAATGTTTTGCATGACACTTAGGCTATTACAGAATTCTACAGGGAACGCTACAACACTACCACAGTTTTCTGATGAGCAGCTACAGTTAACAGCGTCACATTCTTAAATCAGGGAATATTTTTCCTTCATAGTGTTTATTGCTGGCAAAATAATGTACAACTTTATAGTACTGTATCATACAGTCAGAAAAATGCATATCAGAGATAAATATGTCATTTAGTGTTTGAAAAGGTTACATTTTCAGCTTGGGGAGGATGTGATCATTTTTCTTTAGTCAAGGACAGTTCAAACCAGTCATATTATTCTTTCTTGCAATATTGCAAACTCCCAGTACCACTAAGGATTGGATGTGAATAGATACACATAATATCAAAAGCACCTCCCATTTCTCCTATCTTCCCTTACCTCTTAGGACATTCCCCAATACATTTTCTAATGAAATGTATTAATTCCAGGCGGGACCTGTGCAGGCTTAGACATCCATGTATGAAAAAAAAAAACAATGAGAGCTCCTCAAATCCACAATCAATTTTCACTACTTGGAAACTCTATATTTCTGGATTTGTCGACTCACCAAAATGCATTTGTTGCCTCACAATCGATGCTCATGTTTACACACACATGTACAGAGTGGCAAAATTTTTGAGATGCCAAACATGCACTTTCTCAGCCGGAATTAGACAAGGTGGCACTGTCTTCTCGTTTCAGCTCTCATTGCTAGAAACAGTGTCCTTCTCATAGCTATTTAGTGCCACAATAATCCCATCTTTGTGATTTTTGCTGTTGATTTCACAGTTTGCAAGAGCCCATCCTCTGTGTCAAAGTGCTTTCTATTGTCTATAATCGTAAGAATGCTCTACTATGTCTTTCAAATAGAACACATGTTCTAGATAGGCTTCATTCAGCTCTAAGAGCTGTCAGTTTTGACTTGAATGTTAATACATCAACAATATATACTTAATAATGTGTATTTTAAATAGGGACACATATAAAATGTGGTGATGTACTGATTTGTTATTACGGTCGGGTGCCCTTAAGTGGGTTCCGACCCACACACGGTGGAACAAAACACTGCACGGCCCTATGCCATCCTCACAATCGCTCCTATGCCGTCGACCACTGCCGCAGCCACTGTGTCCATCCATCTCTCTGAGGCCCTCCCCCTTGCCCCTGCCGCGCTCATTTACCGAGCATGATATCTTTCTCCAGGGATTAGTCTCTCCTAGCCACAGGTCCAAAGGATGTAAAATGAATTGTCACCACTCTGGCCTCTAAGGAGCTTCTTGCTTTCTTCCAAGACAACTTCAGCTTGTCCTTTTAGGAGTTCATCGTTGATGCAAATACTGTGACCAGAGGCTCACAGAAAGCTAACCCACTACTTCCCTCTAATCATTCCGTATTCACTAACACGGAATTTCTAGCAAGTTTAGGGAACCTCACTGTTATAAATAACAAGAAACAACTGTACTTAATTTGCTTTTCATACCCCAGGCAAATGCCCTTACAGTGGTGAGTCTTTAACCTGTAGAAAATATTTTAATGCATGCAAAAACGTTTTCATGAATACCTTTGTGATTTCATCCTCCTCCAGCAACTGAGGTGCAGAATAGACACTGAAGCATATTGGTACAACTTAATTTCTCCAGATAAGAAAAGAAAAGGAACTAAGAGCATGGAGTTGGGGTCTTGTGGCATTAGTGGGCTGGTGGCAAAGTTTGCTCTTCACTCAAGGAGATGAGACCTTGAAAGGGAAGCATGGCAAGTAGACACCCTCACAACAATTTCGGAATGAAGATCAAATGACTAAGGCAAAAGAGAAATCAAGGTGAAAGTTCACATCCCATGTTTGAGCCCATTGATATGGACACTACGTCAATTGAGCTCATGACAAATCATCCCATTTCTCCCTCTACCAATACTGATCTCCTTCCTCCATGGATATCTTCTTAATAATACAAAAAAATCTCCCCAGGCTAATGCTGGCAAGCATTATGGACATACTTTTTTTCGGGTGGATTTGTTTGTTCTCCTGGGAACTGCTGGAATATTTAATATTTTATACACATCATTTCAAGTCAGCTATCCAGGTATCGATCTTCTAAATTTCTTGGCATAGATGAGTGAGCACTTTTGGTGTTGCTTTTATTTGTTGAAACATCTCAATTACTATATGGTCAATTCTTAAGCCATGTTGTTCACCATTGCCTTCAACACGGACGGAACTTTATTTTTATTATTTATAATCCTTGGACACACAGGCTGGTATACTTCTTCCATGTAAACTTAGTTTGATGTCTCACACAGATGGCTACTTGTTTTAAGACAAACCTTTAAATTCCGAAATATTATTCTTTCTGAGTGCTGGGTACCATCTGTGCTTTCTTAGCTACAATTGACTTAGCATCCATTCTCTTCAATGATTTCTTCATGAGGGTCAGTATCAAGTAGAACCATGTGAAGAGGACTAATTGTTTTTAGATTAGGGCCATAATTAAGTAGGAGCCCCAAATACATTCTATATCTATGGTTTATATAAATCTCTGATTCACGTTTGAGATATTATCATTTTATTAAAGAACATCATAAATCATCTCCATGAGGCATAAAGTAATTCTATTGATAGTATCGTTAGTTTAGCCAATGGTATCTGTGTTAGTCCAGGTAGACTAGAGGAACAAATCCAGAGGCGTGCATATGTTTGTAAGAGAGAACTTTATATTAAAGAGCAATTATATATTAAGAAAACATCCCGTCCAGTCCAGATCAAGTCCATAAGTCCAATTTGAGCCGATATGTTCCATAGTCTATAAATTCTTCTTCAGACTCATGCAGCACATGCAATGATGTCAAATGCAGGAAGAAAGATCACAGACCTGTGTGTGCAAAGTCTTATCGATCCAATGGTGGTGGAAGCCTCTCAGCGCCAGCATGGGACTCTACGTTGCTCCTCCCGTCCCAGGGCTCTGGTTCCATCAGCATAGCACTTCTGGCTTGTCAACAGGAATGTCTCACAAGGAGAAAGGGTATCTCCTGCCTCCAAAGAGCTATTTATCACCTTAGTGCCTCCAAATGAGATCATCAAACTGTCACTTGATTGACAGGCTAAACTCCACCCCTTCTCACTTAATAGTCTCAAGTTGAAAACAGATTATGTAACCACCACAGTGTAGAATTTAAAACATTGTTGAGAAAAGGAAATTATACATGTACAGGCTGGCTTTTCAGATTTGAAAACATGAATTATTGATTTGTATAAATTAAAAGCTAACATAACACAATTTACACACACGATGAGGAATGAAAAAAGGGCAAAACTTTCGATAATAATCACACACAAAGACAGACCATGCCTGCCAACCTAACACATATCATGCTAAAAGCAAAGAGAGCATGAAAATAGCAAATATATGGTAGTCCTCAGCCACCATTTATTAAAGAGCCTCAAAGCATGAAATCTGAATCAAAGTCAAAGTGGTACCTGAGACGATCTTAAGGAGCTGTCAATGCCAAGCAAGTTGTAACAAAGAAAGACTTTATTATGCTAGCTCGTGGGTCAATGGATTCCTACACAAAGACTGAGCCCCTTCCTCTGGGGGGACCTTTTTTTAAATCATTTTACTGAGCGCTCTTTCACCTCTTATCACAACTCATGTACCAAGCACATTTATACATTTGTTGTGATTATCATTTTCAAAACATTTTCTTTCTACTTAAGCCCTTGGTATTAGCTCATTTCCCCTCTCCCCCACTCTCCCTCCCTCCCCCACTCTCCCTCCCACACAAACCCTTGATAATTTATAAATTATAAATTATTGTTTTCATGTCTTACACCTTCTGCTGTATCCCTTTACCCACTTTTCTGTTGTTCACCTCCCTGGTAGGGGGTTATATGTCAATCATTGTGATCGGCTTCCTCTTTGTCCCCCCACCTTCCATTTACCCTCCTCCTCTCATTATTGATCCTGAGGGGTTTATCTGTGCTGGATTCCCTGTATCGCGTGAGCTCTTATCTGCTTACCCATGTACATGCTCTGGTCTAGAAAGCTTTATCAGGTAGAATTGGAGTCATGAGAGTGTGGTCGGGCGCATTAAAGAACTAGAGGAAAGTTGTCTGTTTTATCAGTGCTATACTGCACCCTGACTGGCTCTTCTCTGTCTTGTGACCCTTCATCAATGGGATGTCCAGTTGTTTATAGATGAGCTTTTGGTCTCCATTCTGTCCTCCCCCTCATTCCCATGGGTAGGATTATTTTGTTCTGGGTCTTTGGTGCCTGCCACTTCATCCCATCAATACCTCATGATAACACAGGCTGAGATGCTGCTTCCATGTGGATTTTGTTGCTTCTCAATTAGATGGCCACTTGTCTATTTTCAAGTCTTTAAGACCCCAGAGGCTGTATCTTTTGATAGCCGGGCGCCATCAGCTTTTTTCACCACATATGCTTATGCACCCATTTTGTCTTCAGCAATTGTGTCAGGGAAGGTGAACATCACAGAATAGCATGCCATGTTATTAGAAAAAAAGTGTTTTTGCATTGAGGGACTTGAGTAGAGGCCTAATGCCCATCTGCTACCTTAATACTTAACAAATAAATATATGTACATAATGTAGGAGCCCTGGTAGTACAGTGGTTATTCATTGTACTACTAACAGTAAATATATGTACATACACCCTATCATTATATATAAATATATCTTCTGATGAACATGCCTGCATTCAGACCTCTATAAATGTCCTTGCCTCCTATTTGCTTCTACTTTCCTCTTGTCCCACTATCATGTTCAGCCTTCATTCAGGTTTCAGTAATTCCTCTTGGCTACATTGCCTATAATCAAGTCTTATCAGACATCCTACACCCTCCTTGCCATCAATTTTAGATCACTTGTTGATCCCTTGTCCCTGGGTTTCTTTCTTTCTTGATGTCCCCCTTTCTTTCCGCTAACTCCCCCGCTCCTGTGTCCCCCTGGCACAGGGGGACTTTCTGTGTCCCATTCTTTGTCCTCCAGATTGTTTATCCTGCCTATCTTATCTAGGAAAGCACAAAATAATAAGCACACAAACAAAACAAAGCAAGACCTGTGTAAGTGTTTTCTGATCAAGTATGAGGGGGTGTCATGCCTTGTCCCTAAAGTTTACTTTAGGTGCTCCTCGGGGACTTCATTGCTTTGCTCCCTTTGCTGCTCTATTGCACACCCTTCGTGTTTCACCCCAGTATGGTGGGGTCAGATCAGGCACAATTCCTGCACTCTGTATGTCTCCAGTGTTGTCCTCCATAGTGCTTTGGGTCAGTGAGGGACATCATGTTTCACTGTGGGGCCAGGCCTATGATCCTCTTTGTGCTTGACTGTTCTGAACAGGAATAACATCCTCAGATCTTGCTGGGCCAGGATGTGTTCCACTCTCTCTCCTTTCCTCTTCTTTGGATCCTGTGTGCTCTAATCAGATGCACCCCTTTCCATGAGCTGTAGCTTCAGTGCTTACTGTACTCTGAGGTGCATTCTTCTGGGGGTCGGGCTATCTTTGAGGATCTCATCATTGTTTTGATTTGCATTTCTCTCATGGCTAATGATCGGGAACTTGTTCTCATGCGTTTATTGACCATTCGAATTTCTGCCTCTGTGAAACTTCTGTTCAGATCCTTTGCCCACCTCCTTAGTGGGCAGTTAGGTTTTTTTTTTCTTTTTGGAAGCTAGCACATTATTGTAGATTTTAGTAATAAGGCCTTTGCCTAATGTGTCATTGCTAATGATGTTTTCTCAGTCTGTGGACTCCCTCATTATTCTCTGTAACTTAGGAGGCAATACATAAATGTTAATCTGGGATGACTAGAGAAACAAATCCAGGGACACTCATAAATGTATAAGAAAGAGTTTCATATAAAAGAGTAAATGTATATTAAATAGACATCCCAGTCCAGTCCAGATCAAGTCCATAAGTTCAATATTAGTCCCTATGTCTGATACTAGTCTATAAATACCACTTCTGAATCACAAAGCACAGGACCATCACAGGCCAGTGGCTGGAAAGTTCTGTGGGTCCAGTGGTGGTGGAAGCATCTCAGTGCTGGCATGGGTCTACACATGGCTCCTTCAGCTCCAGGGCTCTAACTGCCATCAGATAGATCCATGTGACTTGTCAACAGGAATGTGTAGCAGACACAGAGCTTTCAGAGGGATCAGACAATGACCTGATTGACAGATTAGACTCCACCACTTTGCTCAAGTTGACAGGAGATTATATAACTGCCACAACATATGGCTTATCATTCCATAATTCAATCATGTCAAACATAATTGTGCAATTACAATAGAAAGTTTTTGAGAACAGTTAAGATGCCTTGGCAAAACTAATTTGTATCATTGCTCACAAGTAAGGTTGGGCAAATATTTTCACATTTTATATAAAATATTATATATCTAAATAATACTGAAGCTTTTTTCTTGTTTTCCTACTAATTGCATGTTCAAATCCTATGTCAATTTTCTACAGGGCTTTTGATGTTTTTCTTCTCCAGTCTTAAAGGCTGTTACTTATTTCAGATATTAACTTTTATCTGTGATACACATTTATTATATTTTTACCAGTTTGCCACTTATTTTGCAATAATCTTTTTCTACTTTTATGGTTCTTCACCTCTGATAGCTGCACCACCTAAGTGTCAATGTTTAGTGCTTATAATTGAGTTGCTATAAAGGTTTATTCAAACCACATAAGGAAAAATAGGCATTGTAATATTTATGACACCTTGATCTGTAGTTCTATATTCCACCTTCTGCATCTATTATATGCTCCGATCTTTCTAAGTATCCTGTTGTTTATTTTCTACCACAAGTGCTTGGAGTCAAAGTCAAGGTTGTGATTGTAGAATAAAGCTTCTTGTTCTCACTTATCTCCTTGGAAATAGAGCACCTTTTCCACCAGGCTAAAGTCGGCACCAGTCCCTTTGGTTATTGGTCTTGAAAAATAAAATGACATTTGTCTCTTCTGAACAGTTTAAAATATATTATTGAAAGATACAGAGTCAGGAAGTCAAGACTGTGAAGACGGGCTCCTGCAGGAAAAGCCATAAAGCAGGTGGAAACTCTGACAGAAATTCTTCCTAATTCGAGAAAAACTCGTCTCTGCTATTAAAAGCAAAAACAGAAACAACCATGCCTGCCTACTCTAGTTCCTGAGGACCAGGGCACTGCTGTCACACATAACTTCTGGGTCTTTCACTCTGCCAAAATGCACAGAGGAGAAAAGGTTGTGACACAGTCTCAAACCATAAAGGGAAGTAGAAAGTTAGGGTTCCCAGAGAAAACACCAGAAGTTGATATTTAAACAAAAACATGTGTCTGTTGCTATCAAGTCCATTTTGACTCATAAAGAGCCCATATGTGCACAGTAGAACTGCACTCCACAGGATTTTCAAGGATATGACCTATTGGAAGCTGATCACCAAGGCTTTCTTCTGGATGTGGACCTGAATCCCCAGTCTTCCCCTGAGTTGTCAAACTGCTCACACTACCCAAAGAGACGAAGCTTACGATCCCCATGACGAGTCACAAAGCAAGGAGACACAACGAGGAACTTCTCCAAGGGATTGATGTTGCTAAAATTGGTTTTCAATGAGAACAAAACCTCTGCTTGCACTCCAAAAGAGAACTGTTGCATGTAAATGCTCTCAGAGAAGTAATACTGTGTATTAAAGACAGACTGAGTTGTCAAGGATACCATAACTTTCTGAAAATCCAGCTATGAGTGGTGAAGAAGGAGAGGGCAGCTGGCGACCGAAGGGGAACATGAAATAAACAAAACTGTGAGGTGAAATACACTCAAAGAGAGCCCTGGGGGGGCAGCAAAAATCAGCTTCTCAGCACCAACAGTTCGCCTAGAGCAATGTATGATATCAACCTGCTTCAAAGAAGAAAAAGGGCTTCCTCTGAAAGCTTCGTTAACTCCCTGAGTCAGTGGTTGCTGTAGTCTTTAAAAGAGGAAGACCAGGTTTTCTTTCCCCGGAAATCTTGAGGAAAACACCTCCCATCAATGGCTAAGGGGCGGGGATGCAAATGGGAAATAACTTAGAAAGGAAAGGGGGAAGGAGCAGGAAGAAAATAAGATGAAAGGAAAGTGTTCGTGATACAAGAAGAGGTGTCATGTGGATGCTTTGGGGAAAAGCCCACCTAGAGACATCCCTTAACCAAGCAACTTAAACACCATTGCTTAGTAATGAATAGAGGTCAGAAAGCTCTGGTCCAGCACCCCAAGAATGAGTGTAGTGGACATTTGTCATTCTCTTTTGGCTACTAAACAGCCGAAGTCCCTGCTTCTGTCTTGGAACTTCCTACGTTTGGGAAGAGACGGAACTGCCTCCTGCTAGAGACTGTGAAAATAGTTGATGTTTGTTTTCCCAGCTCCTCCATGGGTGTGGCTATGTCACCTAGACAGGTGCGCCCCAAACTTCAGTGTCCAGAGTATACGCTGAGGACGTCTCAAATCTAGAGAGCTTGTTAAAATACCTTAGAGATTCTAAAGCAGCAGAGAGTGGACACAGATATTAATATCAGTACGCCTTCAAGCAACGCTGTTGTTCTCAGGGCCCAGACCGCACTCTGAGTCCCCTATCTGTGTCCCACCCAGGCTGTGACACCGTCGCTAAAGACATAAAGAAGTCGTGATAAGAAAGAATTCTCCCTTGTGACAGAAAAAGGTATACCAAGTGCACATTCTTGAGGCTGCAGAGGCAAAGCTGGTACTGGCTCCATCCACGTTCAGGTTATTTGATGTGGGAAGGGCCATTTGGCAGAAGATGGTGGTGTGAAGAGATGATTTGGGTGGATCGGGTCTGGAACACAGAATGCAAGTCTGATTCTCCAGCCTTTCCGGGATTTTGTGAGGGATCAAATAATTTTCCTGCTTAAAGGCTTAATTTAACTTCTATTATTTGAAATTAGGACCTGGAAAATGACCACAACAACATGTTAAATGCACATTTGTGGAATATCTGGTGATGTGCCTGCCATGGACTGTGATGAGCAGGAAGTAAAGGGCTTGTCCTAATCTTAATAGTTTGTAAGAAGTTGTCAAGGTCCTAATTTCAAATAATAGAAGTTAAATTAAGACTTTAAGCAGGAGGAAAGTAAAGGGAAATAGAGGAAAGAACTAGAAAAGAAATGACATTTATACAGGCATGTATTTATGTAAATGATTAGGGAATTTATATATAATGATTGGGGAATAGATCTATGTATATATACATATATTTATAAAATATTGTCAGGGTGCAGTATAGTGCCGACAAAACACACAACCTTCCTCTAGTTCTTTAATGCTTCCTCCCCACCACAATCATGACCCCGATTCTATCTAACAAATGGGCTAGACTAGAGCATGTATACTGCTATAGATAAGAGCTTGCAACACAGGAAATACAGAACAGGTAAACTCCCCAGAACCACTAAGGGAAGCAGCAATACTAGGACAGTAAGGGAAGGGGGGAGGTGAGTGGGGGGAACTGATCACAATAATTGAATTATGACCCCTCCCTCAGTGGAATGTTTATGATTTAAGGAATCTTACTTAAGGGAAGAAAGAATATCAATGATACCTTAAACAGATACACTAAGAGAAGGATGTGCTGTAAATTCTCTTCATTCACAGTAAACATGTTCTATGTTGCCGTGGGCCCTGAAGAAGCAAATCCAAAACCATTAGTCCAGGAGGAATTGCAGGATTAGGCTCCTACAAGCTTCCAGTCACAAGATTTCCTCTGAATCAATCATTATATAGCCTTGCTTTTTGTGTATTACTGCTTAAGGACCCTTAACATAATATATATGGTTGATTAATTAGCACCGACCTCACAACCAAAAGTACTCTTACTTGTACCTAAGGGAAACTTTTATAACACATTATTCCATTAGGCTCATCATGACCTTCTACTGTTAGAAATAATAGGCTCCGCACAATGCTTGGGGTAATTTTAAACAGCAAAATTACAAAAATTTGAAAACACAAAAATATTTGCTTAAAATATGAGAGCTGAAACCGGGGAGAGCATCATCTTGCTCAGGAACAGCTGGTGACATGCACATCAGATGACTCAAAGGGCTCACTGTTATGTGCATAATTGTGAATGACTGCAAAAACACATGATTTAAATATTATGAAGTTTAATAATTCATAAATTTGCATACGGCATGCCAATATAAAAAGGGGGAACAAGTTAAAAAGGGGGAAGGCAAAGGTACTGGGGGAAGAGGGCACTAATCCACCATGGTGAGGATACTGCTTTATGCCTCCACAGGAAAAGGAGAGAGGGGCCAGACCTCCACGTGGTAGGCCAAGCCTTGAGGGCAACATACCAGCATGAGGCAGTGAACTAACAGAGAGGTCTGTGGGTTGGGTCCCATTCCAGCTATGTAAATCCCCCTCCCCCAGAAGAGTGCACTACAGAAGACAGCAGTGATGATACAGCCGAGACCACATGGGAGCACTAATGGGGTGGGGGGTCGGGGGGGAAGTAAGAGAAAAGAGAAAGAGATGACATCCCCTTACTGAGCCACAGCACTAAGGGGGGCTGCAACACAGTGTAGGAAGTGTGCCCTGTCTGACCCACCCACACGAGGGTGTGACATGAAGGAAGCACAACAGAGCAGCACGGGCGGCAAAGCAACCAAGTCCCCAAGGAATTCTGAAAATAGACTTCAGATTTGGGGGCAGGGCTTGGCACTGCAACAGACCCAATCAGAAAGCTTTCATAAGGGTCAGCAGACAGACCTAGTATGATTCATAGGATATTTGGGGGTTTGGAAGGGGGGGTTGTCTTTTTCATGTTTATCTACATGAGATAGGCATGATAAACTATCTCAAGGAGAAAACAACAGGACCAACAGTTCTGGAGGGACAGGGAGAGAAGAAGGTGGGGGGAGTGCAGGGGGGAACCAACAAACCCAGGGACAAGGGGTCAACAAAAGATCGAGAGTTGATGGCGAGTAGGGCAAAGAATGCCTGATAAGGTTCAGTCCAGTCCATTGTAGCCAAGAGGAAGTGCAGAGAATCAAATGAAGGTTGAACATGATAATGGGACAGGAGGAAAGTAAAAGAAAATATAGGAAAGAAGTAGAAGGCAAAAGACATTTATAGAGATATAAACATAGACATGTACATATGTAAATATATTAATATATAATGATAGTAATATAGGGCTAGGTACATATATCTATAGGTTAAGTATTAAGATAGCAGATGGACATTAGGCCTCTACTCAAGTCATCCCACATTTCAAGAACACTTTGTTCTAATAGCCTGGCATTCTGTAATGTCCACCTTCCCAACATGATCACTGAAGACAAAATGGATGCATAAGCTAATGTGGTGAAGAAAGCTCATGATGCCCAGCCATCTAGCTGAGAAGCAAAAGAAGTCCACATGAAAGATATGATCACAAGGTATCAAAGGGATAAGGGACCAGGCATGAGAAGAACCAAAACAAACAACCATATTGATGTCAACAAGGGGGGTCAAAATGAAGACCCAAAGCCCATCTGTAGACAATTGGACATCCCCTCACAGAAGAGTCACAAGGAAGGGACAAGACAGGGTGCAGTATAGCACCTACAAAACACACAAATTTCCTCTGGTTCTTTAATGCCTCCTCCAACTCCCCACCCCTATTATTATGATCCTACTTCTATCTTACAAATCTGGCTAGACCAGAGCATGTACACTGCTACATATAAGAGTTCTCAACACACAGAACCCAGGACAGATAAGCACCTCAGGATCAATATTGAGAGTAGCGATACCATGAGGGTAGGTGGAAAGTGAGAGAAGGGGGAACCATTGCAATGATTGAAATACAACCCCTCATCAGGGGGGTGAACAACAAAAACATGGGTGAAGGGAGACAGCCTAGACACTGTAAAATATGAAAATAAAAAATAATATATGTATTATTAAGGGTTCATAGGGAAATTGTCAGTCTGTGTTTGACTAGAGAAATAAATTCATAGACATTCATATGTGCATAAGAAAGAGCTTGATATACAAAAGAAATTATATATTGAGAAAATATCCCAGACAAGTCCAGATCAATTTCCAATATTAACCCATATGTCCAATGCTAATCTATAAATTCCTCTTCAGACTCACACAACACATACAAATATGCCAAATGCAGAAAGATCACAGGCCAGTGGGTGGAAATTCTTGTGGATCTAATGGCAGTGGAAACATCTCAGTGCTGGCATGAGTCTCCACATGGTTCGTCCAACTCCAAGACTCTAGCATAGTTCCATGTGTCTTGCCATCAGGGGAAAAAGTAGACTGTCTCCTGCCTCTAGGAAGGAATACAAAAATTCCCAGAATCCTCAGGAGAAGGTCATGCCCTCAAGGAGATCTCATTGGCTATGGCCTGATTGACAGGTTAGACACCACCTTTTTGAAAGTTGACAGGAGATTATGTAACTTCCACAGAGGGGGGAAAAGAGGAGCTGATACCAAGGGCTCAAGTAGAAAGAATGTTTTGGAAATGGCAATGGCAACATATGTTCAAATGTGTTTGATACAATTGATACATGGATTGATATAAGGGTTGTAAGGCGCCCCAATAGAAAGCAAATGTTTTGAGAATGAGTAGGTCAACAAATGTACAAATGTGCTTGACATACAATAAAATGATCTTTTTAATTCACAAATAAGAATCCTTAGTATATGAGGATAAGTCAAAACACGCTGCCACTAGTTCCAGTTCATGCATGTGCAGGTTTGTTACAGACAAAATGTGTTTAAGCATGTCTTCATATTCAGGAAACGACTGCAGGCAAGTCCTTTCATTCAGACACTTGTCTTCATCTCCTTGGATACCTTAATAAAAAAGGGCCAATCATAAGAGCAGCTTCCTGAGCAATCTGCTGGGCCAGTTACATTCAAGACACAAAGTTCTTTTCCAAATGTTATGGAGACTATGGTTTGGAATCCCAAAAGGGTAGTTTTGATAGATTTCTCAAAAGGCACAGGAACTTACAATGAAGAAGTTTTAGGACAGTGAAACTGCATTGGCTAAAAAATGTTCAAGAAAACTTCACTGAGAAAAACAGGTTGTTTGGTTTTTCTTTCTCTGTGATGATGCACCTGCTCGTTCTTTGAAGTTGCTCTATGAAAATTTTCAGAGGAAAACTTCTCTCATCCACCCTATAGTCCTTGTCTTGCTCCTTCAGACTTCTTTTTGTTCCTACACTTAAAGAACGTTTAAAAAGAGCACAATTTGTGTTCCTGAACAATGCCAAAACTGCCTTTTTGATAGTGTACAAAGTTCTTTGGGGAAGGGTAAAAGAGATAGAAATATTGCCTTCAGAAGTGTCTAGACTACATGAACTGTATATCAGCAAAAAATTGCTTCACATTTTGAGATTTTTCTTTAATAAAGTCTCTGTAATTTTGAGACATTATCTTTTGATTTAGCCTTTTATACTAATCAATTTATGTGGGGGGAAATTATGGTATCAATCATTCCATTGGTTTGATAGTCATAAAAACACATTCAATCAGAATTATGTGGATTGAAATCTTGGTTTGAAAAATTCCAATACCGGGCTGAGCCCCGGTGGCGTAAGTGGTTGAGTGGAGAACTGCAGCCCGCAGGCTTGGCGGTTCAAATCCAGCGGTGGCTGGGTAGCGCCCACGACCGCCAGAGGCAGTGATGCCCACAAAAAAAAAAAAAATTCCAATACCGATTAACTTGAAAGAGGATATTTATATATGTCCATTTTCTTTTGCTAGAAACGTATCCATGAATATGATGGAGCATACAAAAGATAAAGTTGTGACTCCTTCCCAGACACAAACAAACTCCTTGAGAGTCACTGGGCCTATGGTATTAGAACCATGGTCTTAAGGTACACCTAGGTCTACTGGCATAGCATAGTTCTCAAAAACAAAAATATGCATGCTACATGGGTGAGTAGCAACTGAGTCTTAAAAGATCATGAACAGCCATCTACACACACTACCACCACTGGTCTCTACCTGTCCAAAAGTTAGAAGACTGAGGAAAATCAAAAGCTATATGGAAGCAATTAGCCCAGTAGACTAGTGGCCCATGAAGTAGCAGTCCTCACAGCTCTGGGACCAAAAGGACTAGATGGTCTTTGGTTACCACTACCAGCTTCTGAGGACCACATTAGAAGATCCTAGATCAAACTCACCATCATGGAGTCAATTCTGACTTAGAGCAAACTAGAGGACAGGATGTAACTGCCTCTGTGGGTTCTTGAAACTGTATTTCTTTATAGTACTAGAAAGCCTCATCTTTCTCCGATAGAGAGGCTGGTGGTTTAGAACTGCCCAAGCCATGACCATTACTCCCTCAGAGCTCTAGCGCTAGAAGAAGTGGGAGAAAAGTTGAGATAAAGAGTGCAGTAGATGTTTGTGTTTATCACCCTATTATCAACCTATTATGTATGAAGGAGACATAACAATGGGGTTGTAGTATATTGATTTAAAATATCTTTCATGTTTAGTAACCATATGCACTAATTCCACAACTAGACCTATGGGGAAAATTTTCAGATAAATAATACATATGATTAGATATTTAATGTCTTCCAAAATTTAAAAGTATAGTAAATGGACATCTATTTTAAACACTACTCTAAAAGTTCCTTTTAAAATCAAAACAGAAGATTGAGACAAATAGCACCTCAATGTAATTATATTCATTTCTGTTTATTTCTTTTATTTACATCCAAATAGAGTCTCGCTTGGTATTAGAATCACAGAATGCTAGAAACAACTTTTTAAATCAATCATGGTCTATACAAAAATACGGAGCTGCAAATAAAGAGCTTAATCAAAGGTCCCTTGATATTTTAGAAAGTTGCTAATGGCAGGCCATATTAAAACCCAAATTTTCTGATTTCTAATACCATGCAAACTTCAAGCAAAATATACAGTATACATAGAAATCTGCACAATATATGACTGGCACCTACTCAAAATAACAAAACAGAGCTGAGCCCTGGTGGCGTGAGTGGTTGAGTGCGGGACTGCAACCCGTGGGCGTGGTGGTTCAAATCCAGCGGCGGCTCTCAGGAGCAGCACTGGATAGCGCCCACGACCACCAGAGGCAGTGATGCTCCCGCCCCCCACACACAAAAAAAAAACAAAAACAAAGAAAAAACAACTAATTCTGGAAAGATTTGGATAACTCTAAGATGCTGCTGGTGGGATTACAAATATGTACAACCACTGTGGAAAGTGATATGAAACTACCTAAAACAACTGGCAATAGAAATTCCACATGACTCAGCAATATCATTACCGGGCATATATTCCAAAGAAGTTAAAGAAAGAACACAAGCAGATGTATGCTCTCCCATGTTTGTTACAGCACAGATTACAATAGCCAGAAACTAGAAATAACCCAATACCTACCAGTAGAAGAGACTCTTGTACATACATATAATGGAATACTATGCATCCCTAAAAAAGCAGTGACAAAAGAATAAAACATCTCATGGCATGGATGGACCTGGAAACCATTATGCTGAGTGAAATTAGCCAATCAAAAAAGGGCAAATATCATATGAGACCTACTGTAAATGTAAATACGAAGACAAAGGCAAGCTTCTGTTCTCAAGTCATCTAATCTATTCCAGTTTCCCCGGCAACAAGGTAGTGTGCTTACCTAGTGCTTATGAACATATACTGCCTCCTTCTTTTTACATCTTAAAAACCACCTCACCTGGGAAGGCCTCACCTCAATTTGGTCAGTTTCACATGATGAAAAAGGGAAAGGATGGATGGATTTCTGCCACATAATGTTCTACAGTTACCTCAAATTAATGTACACTAGCACATTGGTGAGCCTATGGCAAACTCAATTCAAAAGGTCAAGAGATGGAGAGCATGTCTGTCCTAAAAAAGTACTCATTAATAAGTATATAGACCATGAATAGGAGGGTAAACTCAGTATCATGTCCCTAATTGGGCACTTTGTCCTAGCACTTGGTAACCCAGGACTGTAGACTCTGACCTTGCGATGTGCACAACATCCTTCAGAAACCACACCAAAAGGATCCAATGGGAACTCCCACTAAGTAAATTGGACTCTACCAGAAACAGATCAATAAAACTGAAATAACGGCATGGCCTAAGACAGAAATGCCTCAGTGTGAGAAGCAGACAACTTCTATTCTGAGGATATGGTTGTGAAAGTCATTGTACTTTGGTTCAAAATTCTTGTCTTGAGGGTGCCAAATAAGTGGCAAATCAAGAGTGCCATATATATGCTATTTTCATACTCCCATTGTCTTTTTATAACACGTAGAGTCCAGTTCTGCCTTTTTGAAAATGTATTATTGAAAATATTACCCTACTCCAATCTCATTTTTATTGTACATAGTATCCAGCTACCTAAATTTTCAGTTTGTACAAATCAATGAGTTATGTATTTTGTTCTAAAAAACAGTCCTGTGCAATAGCAAATATGGTGAAGAAAGCCGATGGTGCCCGGCTACCAAAAGATATAGCACCTGAGGTCTTAACGGCCTGAAGATAAGCAGTGAGATATATATCAGTCATCTAGCTGAGAAGAAACAAAGTCCATATGGAAGAAGCACACCAGCTTGTGTGATTACAAGGTGTCAATGAGATCAGGCATCAAAGACCCATAGCAAAAAAAATCTTATCAGTGTGAATGAAGGGGAGTGAGGAGTGAAGACCCAAAGATCATCTGTAGGCAACTGAACATCCCCTTACAGAAGGGTCATGGGGACTAGACAAGGTAGTCAAGATGCAGTGTAGCACCGATGAAATATACAACTTTCCTCTAGTTCTTTAATGCTTTCTTCCCTGCCCTCCCCCCCACTATCATGACCCTAATTCTACCTTACAAATCTGGATAGACCAGAGCAAGTACACTAGTATAGATAAGAGCTGGAAACATGGGGAATTCAGAACAGAGAAACCCCTCAGGACCAATAAGGAGACTAGCCATACCAGAAAGGGAAAGGGATAGTGTAGAAAGGGGAAATCGATTACAATGACCTACCAATAATGCCCTTCAAGGGGGGATGGACAAGAGAAAAGTGCATGAAGGGAGACATCAGTCGAAGTAAGACATGAAAAAAATTATAAATTATCAAGTGTTCATGAGCGGGGAAGGGAAGGGGAGGGAGGGGGGATGAGAAGCTGGTACCAAGGGCTCAAGTAGAAAGAAAATGTTCTGAAAATGATGATGGCAACAAATGTGCAAATATGCTTGACACAATGCATTATGCATTATGATAAGAGTTGTATGAGTCCCCAATAAAATGAATTTTTAAAGAGTCCCATACATGTAGACTTTCTCGCAACAGCATTTTAATTCTATACCACTGACTAAATTAATGGCAATACCAATGTAACTTTCATATGCCCAATAGGGATAATTTATAATGTCCTTCAACAAAATAATAATGTGAATCAGTGAGATATCTATATAAGCATAGATATATGAATAGATTTTGAGCTTGCACTCAATCATAACCCCACTCTAAGTGAAATTCATTCTTATAGTTTGGTCCTGCTCAATACTAACCCCCATGAAGTGATTACTGAAGACATGGGTACTGTAGGAAAGTGTGGTGAAGAAAGCAGGTGATGCTCAGCAGTCAGAAATGATAGAATTTGTGTTCTTAATTGTGGCAGTCATGTGTTTATGTTAATTTTATGGTTGAAATGCAGGGGTGCAGTCTAGCCTGTTAATCTGGAGATAGCCATTGAGTAGCCAATGAGGCCTCTGTTTGGGCATGGCTTTCTCCTGAGACTTCTGGGAAATCTCCAAATATTTCCCTCATGAAGATGAGAAGCTATCTTCCCCAGTTGTTGGGAGTTAGTCTCAGAGACGATGAATCACGGACAAGACAAAATGGCAGCATCGGAGAAGTTGGAGAAGCCGGCAGAGAGACCACACAGGTTTGCCCTGGTGGAGCCAGACCTCTGAAGCTGGGGCGGCCACATGGAGACCTCTGCCAGCGATGAGTTGCTTCTGCTGTTGATGAACCCTGAGCCCTGGAAGTGAGGAGCCATGGGGAGAGCCCTGCCAGCGCCGGGATTCTGCACCCACTGACCTGTGACTTTGTGAGTCGGAAGGAGACTTTATAGACTGATTTCAGGCATGTGGGTTAATATCGTACTTATGACTTTGAATTGGACTGGGCTCAATGTCCTGTTCCTCTTGTATATAAACCTTTTCCTTATATCTGTATGCGTGTCTATGAAATTTGTTCTTCTAGCTTACCCGGACTAACACATTAATGATTTTTCTTAAGACAAGCAGCCCATCCAAGTGAGACATTGGCTGAGTTTGCACATAAGAATCACACCAGTCTGTGTGATCCAAGACTTGTAAATAATAAAATTCAAGCCTGGAGGAGGAAAGAGGAGTCCACACTTAGTTTGAATAAGGCTGTAGATGACAGTGAAAGCCCAAAACCCATTTTCAGGGACCCCCATGTGGATTAAGACTCTAGTGAATCCCCCTTTTCTGGCACCTACAACCTCCAGAGTGATCGTGCCTCTCGCAAAGGATCTCCAGCCCTCTCCTGAAGCGGAGAAGCAGAAACACAAGAAGAAGCGCCTAGTGCAGAGCCCCAACTCCTACTTCATTGATGTCAAGTGCCCCAGCTGCTATAAAATCACGATGGTCTGCAGCCAGGCACAAACAGTAGTTTCTACTGTCCTCTGTCAGCCTACAGGAGGAATAGGAAGGTTTACAGAAGGATGCTCCCTCAGACGGAAGCAGCACTAAAAGACCTGGAATCAAGATGTGTTGCCAGCCATTCTAATAAACCTATTTTGTATACAAAACAAAACAAAAAAGACTCTAGAGATCTCTCATGGCTATGGAAAAGGCCTCGTTATCACACAACATGCATTTTTGTAGTTAGATCAAAATGTGGCACCTTGTATTTGACCTCTCTCTTGATCTAATGTAATATTGCTCTAGTTTTTCATTAATTGTAATCTGGGTTTTTTTTTCTCTTGAATTTTGCTCTGCTTCATTCTGATGTTGTTTATATCTTGTCTTGGTTTTGTATGTTTTTCTACATATGAAACCCAGATAAGATATACCTATGGAGACAACAGCTGCATGAGTAGAGTCAAAGGAGCATGCTGGGGAGATTTGTGGGAAATTTAGAATTGATAATGAGCACAAGGAAGACGTATCCTGGAATCGATTGTGGTGATGGTTGCACAACCCTTATAAATGTGATTGGACTGATGAAACATATGAGGCATGGATTGTATGTCGGTGTAACTGTTAAAAAAAAGACTAATTAAAAATCTCTGCACAAAAGAACAAAAGAAGAGGACAGTTTATCAACCAAAATCATATATACATGTAATTTTACAATAATGCTTTTGTTTGCAATAGTGTTTTTCAGTAAATAATTCTAAGTTGCTTTCTTAGAGTACAAGTAAATAAACCAATTTTTTCTATATAGCTTGTGATTCATCTTGGCTTCTTTTCTACAAAAGAGAAGGAGACATACTTCTTTATGTCTCCTCATTCTCCAGAGTCTTCTTCAGGAGATATTTTAAAGTTCTTTCTTATCTGACATCTATTATTACAGTTGTTGTTGTCATCTTAGGTCTGACTAAGTCCTTTAAGAAAACTCACTCAGAGAAAAGCTCACACTCTTTCGCTCTCTCTCTCTCTCTCTCTCTCTCTCTCTCTCTCTCTCTCTCTCTTCATTTATGTAAGGGGTTTACAATCATTTTACTAGGGGCTTTTAAAAATCTTATAACATTCCATCATTCAATTGTATTAAGTACACCTGTACATATGTTGCCCTCAACATTTCCAAAACATTCTCTTTCTAACTGAGCCATTGGTATCTGCTTTTTCCCTCCCTCACCTCCCACCCTCGTGAGTCCTTTGATCAATTATACATCATTTTTATTTCATGTCGTATACTCTCTGTCGTCTCTCTTCACCCACATATATTCAACCTATGATGGGGTCCCCTTTTGCCTCCTCCGCTCCTCCCCACCCACCTACCTTCATGATATCACTACTTCCACTACCGTTCCTGAGGGCTTTATCTGTCCTGAATTCCATACGTAGAGAACTCTTTTTTTTTTTAATAGTTGTATCTTTATTTGAAAGTCGCCATCTGCCAGCTTAGCATTTTCCACCAACCCGGGGAGCGGAAGCTTTCACAGGTTTCACAATCTTTTTTGTTTAGGTGCTGCCTTTGTGGGAGCCTTAGGAGCAGCCATTGCTGTCTTTTTAGAAGCTCGCTTTGCCTTTTTTGCACCCTTGGCAGCCCTAATAGCCTGTTCTCCTTGGCCCATCCTAACATCAAGTTTCTGATTCCTCTTGGCCGTTAGGTCAGCAAGCGATGCACCCGTTATGGCCCTCTGGAAAGGGACTGCATGGTGGGTTTTTTTCTTTGGAATTTCTCCCCACTGCCCCTTTTTGTGCTTCCTTCTGTAGAGAACAGTCCAGTTTCTCTGCCGACGCTTCCTCTTGGGAAGGCAGGCCGATTCGCATTTTGCATTCAGAAACTGGAAAACCTTCCATCGGTCCTGGCGTAGCGTCTCCCGTGTCCGGGGTCGATCTTATACCCGCTGAAACTGCACAGCTCGACCTCCATGGCTGCCGCAGCAGAGAATCAGGGAAGATGGCGAAGAGCTGTTCAGAGCTCTTATCTGTACCAATGTGTGTACTCTGGTCTAGCCCGATTGGTAAGGTAAGAACTGGGTCACGGAAGTGGGCATGAGGAAGCATGCAGGAACTAAAGGAATGATGTGTGTTTCGTCGGTGCTATTCTGCGCCCTGGTTAAATCGTCCCTTCCTTGTCATCCTGCTGGTGGGGAATGTTCAATTGTCCATAAGATGGGCTGTGGGCCTCCGTCCCAATCCCTCTCTTTCACAGCAATATAATTGCTTGTTTTTTATCTTTTGATACCTGATCCCTGATCCCATCGACACCATATGATCACACAGGCTTGTGTACTTCTTCCATGTGGGCTTATTTGTATCCTTGTTAGAGGGTTGCGTGTTTAACATCAGGTTTTTAAGATCCCATATACTATATCTTTTGATAGACAGGCACCGTCTGCTTTTTTTACCACATTTGCTTATGCACACATTGTGTCTTCAGCAATCATGTCTGGAAAGTGAGCCTACAGAGTGTCAGGTTATTATTGAGTAGAGGCCAAAAGTCCATCTGCTATCTTAATACTTAACATATAAATATAGGTAGATTGGCCTCAATAATTTTCATTATAAATTAATATATCTAGGGAGGGGAAATATAGGTAACTGGTACTGGAGACCTAAGTAGAGGATGTTTAGAAAGTGATGATGGCAACAAGTGTGCAAATGTGGTGTGCATACAATTGACATACGTATTGATCGTGATGGAAGTTGTATGAGCCCCCAATAATATGATTTGTTAAAAAAAAAAGAGGGGGAAAGAGGAGTTTATACCAAGGGCTTAAGTAGAAAGTATTATGGAAATGAAAATGGCAACATGTGTATAAATATGCTTGATACAAATGATGTATGGAATGTTATAAAAGCTATAAGAGCCCCTAATAAAATCATTGAAAAAATTAATATATTTACATCTATATGCCTATAGTCATTCCTCCATAAATACTTTTGCCCCCTAGTCATGTCCTCTATTTCTTTTCACCTTCCTCTTGTCCCACTATCATGTTCACCCTCCATTCAGCTCTCAGTAATTCCTCTCAGATACATTGCACTTGCTCAAACTCCACCGAGCATTATATGCCCTCCTTACCATCAATTTTAGATCTCTTGTTGTTCCCTTATACCTGAGTTTGTTGACTTCTCACTCCTCCTCCCCATCCCCTCCTCTTCCATGTCTCTCAGGACCACCGTTCCCATTTTTTCACGGGATTGTTTTTTCTGCCTATTTTATATAGATAGAGCAAAAGAAGAAGAAGAAAAAGATAGACAGTTGAGCTCTGTCTGCTAACCCTTATGAATGTTTTCCAATAGGGTCTGAGGAAGTGCCAAGCCCCTGACCCCCAAATCAGAAGTCTATTTTCAGGATTCCTCGAGAACTTTGTTACTTTTTTCCGCTTGCTGCCCTGGTGCACTCCCTTCCCATTTCACTCCACTGTGCGTGAGGCCGACTGCAACCACCTTCTGCACAATGTCTCTAGTGTTAGCCCCCATAGTACTACAGCTCAGTGAAAGAAAGTCATGTCTCGTGCTGGGGCCAGTCCCACAATCCTCTGTGCACTGGCTGCTCCAAAGCCTGTGCTCTTTTGATCCCTGAGTTTCTTTGCACATCTCTGAGCTTCTTGGAGTCCCTGAATTTCACTCTTCATCTCATTTCTTGCCCTTTGCCTGCTATCTTGCCTTCTACAAACACATATTTTTCAAAAGCTTTCCTGGATTCTTCTCCTAGTTCAAGATCTTTAGGAAGAGTTAGTTACTTTGCTAAGTTTTCAAAATCCAATCTGGACTAGCATATGACTAATGAGTGGAGAATACAGGGGAAATGAAGTATGGTTAGAGTAAGTGACTCTTGGCTTAAGTGTGAAGAATGAATGAGGTGGGACATTGAATGTAGTTGGTCTTCTGAGTGTCAATCTATGTTCCTTACTCTGAATGGCATTATGGCATTCTCAAATAAGATGAAAAATAAGCATGCAGCTGCCTTCTCTTCAGTATAGAAAAAAAAAAGATGATTGTGGAAACAACTTAATGAATATTTTTACATAATCATCCCTGGTATTCAAGAACCAAAGTCAATCTTTCTGTGTGTATCCACATACTTCAAAAATAAATTCGACTGATGGGTAAGTTTAAAAGGTCATTGACAATGGAGGCACAGAAGTAAGCAAATTTAGAGGCAACATTAATCTTTGAGGACTAAGGTGCACCTGACCCAAGATATGGTATGTTCCATACCCTCATATACATTTGAAAGTTAGACATTGAATATAGAAGAGAGAGAGAATATATCGGCAGTCCTTCAACTCATGAGGGTTGCTGGGTGCAAGTCAGGGAGGCAGACAGCTGAGTCTTTGGTAGAGCAATATAGGCAGTCTGGCCTTAGGTAGCAAACAACAGGGCAGGTCACCAACAGTCAGCCAGATGACAGGGCCCTACAGTCCCAAGCTCAAGTGATGTATACACCAGCTGTGTGACAAAGCAGGTCTCAAAGGAACTTCTAAGTATAGTGACACAATCCACTGGTTGGTGTCCCACAGGTAGTGTAGCTCACACATAGAGGCAGAGGACTAGCTAAGGCAGCCACACACTGATCTGATCATCAGAAAGCAAGAGACAGAAAGGCGAGGCTCTCCAAACCAGTTATTTCTTTGCCCTTCATTTAAATTGCAACCTTTATCCCACATGTGTCTATTGACCAGGTTGGCACAATAAACCTACCTATGGCACCACCAAAATTTTCAAGTTAATTGATTGGATTCTTAGGATCATTGTAATTATGTTGTTGCTTTTTATGTTGGACATTTATCATCTCTGATCTTCACTAGCTTAAGTAATACTAAGAGACAGTTTATACAAAGTAAGACTGTATGATAACTACTTTAGCATAGAACCATTTCTTTAGAATTTTAATGGCCATTTATTATTTTTAAGTTTTTTACTTCAAATTAATAATTTGATTTTCTAAACTTATGAACCTATGTAGAAGCACTTTTGGAATCTACTTATCCCACTGCTTCTTTGCCACATAAGATGCTACTAGTGTATTTTTTAATGTACTAATTTGGGTAAAATTGATAAATTGTCACTTTAATTTGCACTGTAAGGATTGAACTGCATGCATAGACTCCATTCATTGCATTATTCATTCATTACTCGTTCACCTGAGTATTAACTGCTTTAAAACTATACAAGACTATAAAAGCTTAATGCAACTCTTTACAAATATTGTACATGAAGAAAATGCAGAATAAGTTGAACGCTGTATTGCATAATGAGTAGAATGACTGCACTCATAGGGGGAAAACCTGATGAAAAAATCTTGGATCTCATTCTAATTTTGAGCTGAGTTGAGAAAAATTCACTCTTTTTCTCCGGATCTGTAAAGTTTGTCTGTCTGTGGTCT